>SCLG01000055.1:0-20256 GCA_004367875.1 Oikopleura albicans
ACATTACGTAATTGTCAAATATGTTATTAACTCCTGAATGTCGGAAAGTTTTTTTTTTGTCCGTCGCTATTCCTTGACACTTTTAAATACACAATAGACCCCCTTATGTTGCTTATAATGTTTGCTCAACAAAACAATGTAAGATAACTGCGCAAGGCATAGTCTATGCCGCATAGAATTTTCTACTGTAAAAACTGTAAAAAGTTCAATATAGCAGTTTTTCCTCTTTTGTTAAGGAAGGGTCCGTCATGTTGTGGGACCCCTCCTTAAATATGAAAAAACTTCAAGTACACAACGTGTTTACCAAAATTGGTTCAAAATAACGGCGCAGGCCAACGGCGAATCAATTGTTAATATCATCGGCTCAAAACTTGAAACATATCGGGATAGTGATTGATTTGTTGACAGTCCTCAAGAAATAAGGTTCTCGCCATTTAAATTCAAACAACATTTTTCAAAATGAAAAATAGAGAATACTCTGTTGTGTTCTTATGTTTTATTTGACAACACACGCAGTCCTTATTTCTTTTTCGAACGTTATCGGTTCTCGAAAATAACGTTCGATTAACGAACATCGTCACAAAATGTGCATTTTTCTATTAGAATGGCCCCATTTTGGCCGAAAACCGTCCCAAAAAGGAGTACGGACTGTATTGATAACACTTGATTATGATAGCGAGAACTTTACACATCTTTTTGGTATTAAAACTATCCAAGTCAATAATATAATTGTGGCACTCTTACTGTCGGGCCCTACAAGCTTTAGGGGTTAATGACTCATAAAGGCACTGTTCTTGGTCGAGAAACATCAAATATTGTAAAGCTTACTTTGAAAAAAAATAAAAAAAGAGTTCACAAGTTCAATATAATATGAACTTCTTGAAAACGCATCTAGAATGTATGGATTTAAGGGCTATTCAATCACCAGATAAGTTCAAAGAATTGTTAATTTCTCAAACAGCTAAAACGTATGGTTTTGTGAAAGAAGCGCCATTGTGGAGTAAGTTAGGATTACTTTCATCAATTGTTTCTTATGGTTACAGTTGTAAATTGAAAAAAAAATTATATATATATTTTTTTTGATCATTTTCTGTATCCGTTCAAATTACGATGTGCTTAAAGATTTAATTAATAGAAAATAACATTAGAACACGATGAAAGCGGGATAAAAAAGAAATGACGAGGCATCGGATGGCGCGCTCAGCCAATGAAGAGAAAATTGAAATCGCATTGGGCCAATCAGCTCACGCGCGCTATCCGATGCCCTGTATTCCTTTTTTTCACTTTTTCATCCCGGTTTCATCGTCTCCGAGTGTTATTCATCAATTCTCGATAAATATTTACAACTTTCATTTTTGATACCTACGATATAAATGGACAGTATTAAACGGGTCTGGCTGGGATGTTATAACACCAGCAATCTCCACATTTGGTACAGCCGCTCAATATGCAACTGAAAATGGCCTACCAGAGTTTGGCGAGGAAGAACTTATCAAGAAAAATCGGAAAACTGTGGCTTTTTATCGTGGCATGTCACCAGTTATCTTCACTATTGACACAGAACTAATAAAGGTAATGAATCATTAATAATAATTGGCAAAAATTTACACTAAACGTGTAAACCGGTTCACATTTCACATTTCGCCCAAAAAAAATCAGCGTGTAACCCCGTGATAACCGCAATTTTGAGATTGAATCACGTTCACGCAATAGAACGCGCGTGAAAGTTCTTCACCGGGTTGCACGAAAAAGAACGTTCTTCATTTACATCTCTGCTCTAAATAGACAAATGGAATTTTGTTACGCAAATATGCTGTATGTTACAATGATACTCTTCAGATAAATGACTAACTCTGGAATTTAAATCAAATATTTCCCTAGTTACAGGTTTTAAAAACCCTTGCGCTACAATTACCACTGGCTAACTCCCAGGGGAAAGTGCGTGTAAATAGACATGCAACTGGTTTTTTTCGTCAATTTAGGGCATATGGAGGCCGCGTAGGGCAAAACGGGTATTGCTGACCCTCCTCAACTTTTCGAGAAAATTCGATTGACGGGGTTTTTTGCGTAGGTTGGAGATTCCAAGCAGCTCTCTAGGGGGCCCTGGTGACCCAAATCAATTTCTGAATAATCAGATCGACGTAGTTTGACGAGCTCTAGAACTTGGCGTTACCAGTTTTTATTGAATTATTGTGAATTTTTTAAGTGCGTGTTTATTTACCCCTACATTTTCCCCCTACGGGGTCCCAACAACTCCTTCCCCCTGAGAGTTTATAATAAGAATATGTTTGAATTTGAAACAAATTTTCATTTTTTAACAATCCACAAAATTCTTTATTCAGCAAGTTTTTACGACCCAGTTTGCAGCATTTCCGACACGGATGCCAATGGACGGTACGCTTGGTATTGGGAGTGATATGTGTTCATCATTGGATCAAATAAACGATGTGCACCAATGGAAACGGATACGATCTACCATGTCACCCGGATTTTCCACCAAACAACTCGGACAAATGCTTATTGTAGTAAATCAATGTTTAGGTACTTAACTTAACTCCAAAGGGCATCTAATCCGTAGGGGTCAACTAGTCCAAATTTGGGCTAAAAGTCCAATTCTGGGACACTCTGACCATGTCGGCCATCCGACCGTCCAGATGGCCATTATTTTCAACACTGGAACACACCACTGATCTTGATCAATCTATTTATAGATCAATTAATTAAACAATTGGACAACCTCAACGAATCTCCAATTGATGCCCGATCGGTCGGTGGCAAATTTTCCTTCGACACATTTCTTCAGAGCGCAATGAGCATTGACATGAATAAGGACCTTGAGGACATTGAGTCTTTTCAAAATTTAGACTTTGTGAAGCATTTCTTGAGTATACTAAACCCAAGCTAGGCTGTTCAAATTAACCGTTCAGTAAAACATTTAAATTCAAAACAAAGGCTTTCCACGTCCAATGTCCCATATTGGGCTTCGTTGGGACGGGGCTGTTTTTGATTACTTTTTTTTGCACCAAAAATCAATTTGAACAGCCTAATGTTAGCGGATGGGCAGCCTTGCCATTTTTACTTCCTTTTGATTATTTCGGAAATTTCTTGGATATGATTGGCGTTCCTTTATGGGCTGGAGATTCCATTCGTTGGTTTAGGGGGTTTATTAAGTCTATAAGGTCAAGCCATGACCGCGGATCTGGCCGGACTAAAGACTTTTTAAACATACTCGAAGATAACGCAATATCAGACGAAGAGGCCAAAACTGCAACTAAGGTATTTATTTTAATACATTAAACGTTCAATTTGTGACCAGATAAACAAAATCGATTCTTGGTTTGTGGGTATGTTATGAAGTTTGTACAAAATTACTATACACGGCGAGCGCCAAGTAAGAGCACTTCCACTAAGGGTAGGAAGTTCCCAAGAGAAACGCCAAGTAAGAATAGTTTTTATTTCATTCATTAGGGCTTTACGAGTGACGAAATTGTCGGTAATACTCTTGTCTTGGTTGCAGCTGGATTCGAAACAACAGCAACCACCGTTGCTTTTATTCTATTAGAGATGGCCCGGAATACCGAATTACAAGAACGCCTCAGTGCCGAAGCTCAACGCATTGACATAACAAGCATGCAAGACCTCACACCAGAAAAATTACCCTTTCTTTGCGCAACCATCAGTGTCAGGGTTACAAATACCAGAAAACGGCACAATTTGAATTAGCATGATATATAAATTTGATATATTATGATATACACTGCTTAAGGGGTTATGCGGCCACTTTCGCCTTCCAAAAACGCCTGATAAACCCCAAGGGCGTAGGCGGAATAGCTGGAAAATGTACAAAACAAGGTTCGCGCAATACCAATTTGTTATTATCCATGGATATCCAATGAGAAACCGGCCTCATAAGCGCACGAGCGGGGAATTTTTGTATTGTATCATATAATATGATTCATATTACTTATTCTTTAATCTAAGTTCTCATTCTTTAATTAAACTTATACAGTTTGCTTTATTATTGCTGTTGTAAGTGGTAAAATTCTTTAACAATTACGAATTTAAACCGTTAACGAGCCATTTTATGACCGAGTAACAGCGCACCCTGTATATTTAAAACCCTGATCAGTGAGGCTTTACGCTTACATTCTCCAGTAGGAATGCATCCCCGACGGTGTGTTCGTGATGTAACAATCTTGGGTCAAACTTTTCGGAAAGGTATTTTTTCATGTCATCAAAAATTACTGTTTATGTTAACCAGGGCTCGGCAAGAATGGCTTTTGGCACATGGCTTGGCTTGGCTTGGCTTTTAGTAAGCCAAACCAAGTCAAGCCAATTTATAGGCGAAAAATAACGCTGGCACACTGGCTTGGCTTGGCTTGGCTTTGGAAATTTGGCACACTAGCTTGACTTGGCTTCGCTTTCAGAAAGCCAATTTTTTTTTGAGAATGTAAAAAGCTAAGCCAAGCCAAGCCAAAAATTGTCAAGAGGGGAAAAAGCCAAGTCAAGTCAAGCCAATNGCCTGTCTTTGCCGAGCCCTGATGTTAACGCAAAATATTTTAAATAATATTTTAACGCATAATAATATGTCGGACATTCAGGATACAATGTAGAAGTACCGGTCGATACGATCCATTTGAACAAGGAATACTGGGGCGATGATGCGTTAGAATTCAAACCACAACGATTTATCGACAACCCATCTCTCGAAAAAGAATGGTTTTATTTGCCTTTTGGTGCTGGACCCCGAAACTGCATTGGAATGCGATTTGCACTAATGGAAGCCCGATTGGCAATAGCACGAATCGCGAAAAATTTTACAGTTGAATTTCCAGCCGGTTTTGTCGATGATATTAAGGATATCCGAATGCCCTCAACTTTTGTTGTGCCATCAAAAAACATAATGATTAGCTTCAAACGACGTTGCTGTACTGCTGCTTAATCCAAACGCTAATAACATCACAAAAATATATTATAAAAAAGTGTAATTATCCGACAATACACGCATTCATACCGGTTGTTTTAATAGGGTTCATTGAAACAGACAATTTATGAATAAATATGTTTAATCAAAATTTTCAAATTGAAATTTAATATTAAAAACGTTAAGGTCCCTACAAAGTTGTTACAATTTGGAGTTAAAAAATCGTAACGATTTTGAGTCATGACGTCATTTCGTAACAATTTTTAGCGTAACGATGTTGAGTGAGGGACTTCACTTATCTTTTTTTTTCAAATAATGAAAAGTGCCCAGCTGACTGTACTCGTAGACTTCTGGTAATATGTTTACAGTCTTTGGAGACTGACCCAATTGGTTCTTCCGAATATTTCTAAATCACGAAATTGTGTCAAAGTATTTCTACAAACTCAAAAACTGAATTGTTTTGTCATTTTATTTGCTAAAATAACGATAGGAATTGGTTGTTTTCATAGTTAACGAAATAGTTATACGAGTTTTCTTTTTAACAACGAGCTTAGACATATTCTGTATGGCGAAATGTTTGGGCACGAAAACTGTTTCTTTCGAGGCTTTGAATCGCGTCGTTCTTTATTCTTTCTATTTCCTCTTTGTCTAATAACCTAAAACAATTAAAGGTGATTATTACTATAATATCTTTAGACCACATGCATAAAGTTTAAAAACCTATTCTGGTAAAATTTATAACAGGCGCAATCCAAAGTAAAGGCCATCTTTTGCCATTTTTTTTTTTTTCAAAACTTAATTTGTCCTTAAAATAAGGGCCAAATGAGTGAATTATTTGGAAACAAAACGAAAAATCAAAATTTGGGTAAAAACTCGGTTTGGAATACGATTCCGGATAAAACTCGGGTAAAAAGTGGAATTCGGGTGAAACTCGGGTTAAAATTTTAAATTTGGGTAAAATTCGGGTAACACACGGGTTGGAATTGGGTTTGACAACGATAATTTGACCTAGTGAACCCAAACGGGTTGGTTACCCGAGTTTTACCCGAAACGGGTAATCACGGGTAAATTTACCCGGCTTTTACTCGCGGAATCAGAATCGGGTTGGACAAGAAAAAGAAATCAAAATGCCGACCTCTGCCTCTAAACAATTAAGACAAACTGCAAGATCACTGCTCAGTGTGTAGGCACAAACTAAACTTAAAAACATAGACGACTATACTAAATTTTGAATAATGAAATTTCTCACAAAAAAAGGTATGCATTACCGTAGCTGAGGTAACAAGTTGACAGGAAACGAGTTAACAATCAGAGAACGAGTTGGCAGTTCCTTACAAAAAAAAATCGGCAACGAAGTGTCAACTCGTTTCCTCGCCGACTGTAATATAAATTTATAATTACAAAAAATATAAAAAAAATAATTTTCCCAATTTTACATGGTTTTAATGTAAAATTGAGTTTTTTTGAGAATCAATGGGTATCGAAACGAGTTGACAGTAACGGAACGTGTTTACAGTTTTTGAAAAAAAAAATAGGCAACGTAAGTGAATTTGCAAAATTATGTGAAACTACTTACGAATGGTCTTCATCGCACTGGTCTGGCGGAAGGGGTCGTATCCACATAATCAAAGCTAGAGCAATCTACGTCTGGATTGGAATTTTTACTTTTTTTCTAATAATTTGTTCGTTTTTAAAAATAAACTGGTCGTGAAATTTTCAATTTCAAATCCTGATATAAACAACAGTTACACACCATCCTAGGTAAATACAACTTCCATAAATATATGTCACGGCATCTATGAAGTGTCGAGCAATGTAATCATTTTGAAGCCGTTCTCTAGAATATATAACTTGAGTTTCTGGAAAGCGTCCCTAATGGGAACACTTAATACACAAATGTCCAAATATGACGAATTATAGTTAATGCAAAAGGCTATATAATTATTATTGATTATTCTGTGTTGATTTTGAGTGTCACCTCATTTAATAACGCGCCATTGGTAGAATTACGATTTTTTGAATCGAGTCCAAACAAACTTGTTAGTTGTGTATTCAGGGGTTAAAAGCGTGCGGAAAAGGGGGCGTTACGTGTTCAGTGACGAACGTAAGTTACGAAATTTTAGACACGTTTATATTCATTTTATATCTGAAAAATGCAATAAAATTAAGTTCGCATATTTTTACAAGCATAATTTTTTAATCAAATGTCTGATTTTGTGTTTTGTTTAAATAATTACAAAAATAGAACAAAGAATTTAAACTCACATCGTATACCATCCGCGTGATATAACAACGGCGAAAAATGTGACTGAAGCAAAAATAAATGTTCCAGAAATTCCAAGTAGTACAGCCGATGCCCGAATAAGCTTTTTTGCCTTTGATCGATTTTTCCATAAAACTTTATGATCGACGTATGATTTGTCAAGTACATCGGGCTCTTCTGTTCGTGGTGTAACTTTAAATTTAAACTTCAAATGTGATTTTTTATCCTTGCAAGCGTACTAACCTGTTAGAAGAATTATGGCTCCAATATTTAGCAACAAACAGGTCACGGCGAAAAACCTATAAATGTACGTAGACTTAATATGCAATTCTACACAGAAACATGTTAATAAAGTTTTTTTTTTTTTTCGGATCCTTCAAAATAGGGACAAACCGCTATTATAAAATAAATAAAGTAAAGTCTGTTCATGCACAATGTTTCTATGAATTTGAAGATTACTTTTAATAGCTCTTAGTTAACATTTCGACTTTTTTGTATTTTACCGGTACTTCCGGCTACCGGAAATGTCAGCTGGTGGTCTAAAAAGGAGCTTCAAATGGAAATTTCACTTCTGTGGACGACTCACTACACACTGCATATTAAAAAAGTTCAGAAATTGCGAAATAATTCCTCTAACCTTGCCGCAATAAGCCAACCAGGTAAACTTTGTATTGGATCCATCCATGCATCACAGTTATTGACACCAGGTGAAACACGCACACACTTAAGGACGGGTCAATAGCGTTGTTTACAAACTTTACTCTTAAATTTTCTAGAATTATTTTCGTCCAACGAATTTGTTGATACTGACTGGACGGTATAAAATTGTTGACAAGTTTTTAAATAAATTCTTGAATACGCAATCTGCGACATTTCACTTGTCAATAATTGGTCGCTTTTTATACCGAGTCGTATTACCGACCAACCGGTAGTGCATAATTTCACACAGATCTAAACCAATGGCTTAAACCATTGANTACCGGTACTTCCGGCTACCGGAAATGTCAGCTGGTGGTCTAAAAAGGAGGTTCAAATGGAAATTTCACTTCTGTGGACGACTCACTGTATATTAACACACTGTATATTAAAAAATAGTCAAAAAAACATTTGCACAAAAAAATTGTTAAATAATAATTTTTCAGTTCAGAAATTTCGAAATAATTCCTCTAACCTTGCCGCAATAAGCCAGCCAGGTAAACTTTGTATTGGATCCATCCATGCATCACAGTTATTGACACCAGGTGAAACACGCACACACTTAAGGACGGGTCAATAGCATTGTTTACAAACTTACTCTTAAATTTTCTATAATTATTTTCGTCCAACGAATTTGTTGATAGTGCATAACTTCACACAGATCTTAACCAATGGCTTAAACCATTGAATGGTAACACAAATAAAAATACTATGTAACTGCATTTTCTCTATTTCGGTCCGAAATTTTCGGGTTTTATTTGTAAACAATACTATTGACCCGTCCTTAAACCAGAGACCCTTTCTTATCATCAGTTTGGACCCGAAAAGGCCGTCATAATCCGTCATTTTGAACCATTCCGGAAAGCATACAACAAACAGCGAAGTCAACAACGCAAAAAAACTGACCAAAATAAATAAAGTCTTCATCGTTTAACCATTATCATTCGTTTTTTGTGATCATTTGCTGTCAGACATTAAACTTTCATAAAAAGAAAAGCATTAAATCAAGTTCCAAAATATTTACAATTCGACCATAATCGTCAATTTCCGGATGACAAAACCGTGTATTTTCTGTGGTGATTATTGTTTTTTATCGGCGCAATGTTAGCTTTGTGGACAAAGGCCATAAAGTCAGCTAAACCATTTGTGTTTTTAGTAAAACAACCATTTAAAATGTCGCATTTGAGGCATCTTCGAAAAAATATTTGATTTTTTGTCGTTTTAATACGATAATTATTGTCTTTCAGATTATATAAAATAAGTTATGTAAAGTATACAACGCCATGCAGTCTACAACTTTTGCGGGCGTTATAACTTATAACGCGTTTTGAACTACATCAGTGATGTAACATCACCTAACCAGTTGTCTTAACAACTGTTTCGTTCGAAAAATGTTACGATAATTTGGTAGGGCGTTTGGTTACATAATTGGAAAAGTTGATATGTTTTGTCCAAAAAGTGTTAAGATAACCCAACTTTGTTAAAAATAACTGGTGTCAAGATAACTGCCAAGGGGGTTTATTTTTACTGATTTGTCTTCCCAATATTCCAACTTACATAATGTAAAATTTTTGTTGCAGGGATGTAAATCGAGAACATTCTATTTACGTCCATTTTACATCCCTGTTTTGTAGGGACGGGTACTACAAAGTAGACGGGTTAAACTGCCAAAAGTATAATGTAATTTTTTGATATCCAATTCTACCGGTTTTCAAATTATTCAAACTAAAAAAATCCGACTGAGTTGAACACGTTTTTGACTCGGGTAAAGTATTTAGATATCGGGTTTTGCCGCTTGTTCACGTATATCTCAAATTATATGTATAGTTTTCCAAGTAAAAGAAAGAAAGTTTGAATAGGTCTAAAAGTACTCTCTAGCGCCAAAACGTGCCTCTTCTTTCAATTTTTTCATATATGTGAGTTTCCAAAAATTCTATTTTTTCGTGCACAAAACTCTGTGTCATTCAGTGTAATTGTTCAATCCTTTCCGGTCACTTCTGGTCATTAGTAAACGAGTAAAAACCGGAAATCGAGAGTTTCAAAAATGTTTACACTTGCATCTACCAATGCTCATACCGAAATTTTCCGACTACATAAAACTATAATACACTGGAATTTCTTAATACCTGAGGTTTTTGCTAGTAATATAATGGCATGGTGTCTATGTTAGCCGGGCGTTTATACTAAATAAAAGACATGGACGGTCAGACGGTAGTGTTTTTTTACTCCGACATGGGAAAATAAACATAACAGTATTTATTTGTATGATATATTTTATTTCGTTAATAATGATTCCAGCAAAACAAAACTAATCATCGTCTGACTGTCGTTGTGTTCAATGACACATTTATGCTATTCATAAACTTGCACTCATTTTAGTCGAATTTTCTAGAACCTGTTTTTTGTTGGCATTACTGTCTGAGTTTAAAAAAAAAAAGGCAAAAATTCTCGATTCAACGCTGATTGGCTGAAGTTCTACGCTCGAATTTTTACGCATCACGTCCACACTTCGGAGAACTGTACTAGACAGTGAAGTGTTATGAGAATATGATTGTGGGCGTTATGATATTCTTTTTTATCTAGCCAATCAGCGTTGAATCGAGAATTTTTGCCTTTTTTTAAAAAACTCAGACAGTATAAAATTTGGCCTACAGCATTTTTCTTCAGTTATTTTCGGGTTTCTGGCATTGTCTGTCAGAGACTCTCTGATAAACTCTTTCAACTGATTTTATTACCAGCTTTCTAATTTAGAGCAACTACGAGAGACGAGGTTTAAGTATCAGCATACAGTTTTGGATACGAGAACGTGACACTTTTTTGCAAACGGTCGTCATTTACGAGAACATGACAGTTTTTTTTTTGAAAAAAGGTCACGAAATAGTACTTCGGAAATACGTCTTGGCTTCAGATTGAATTGTTTTTTCCCTGTATTTTTTTTTCTTTAACTCTCAGGGGGAAGGACTTTTTGGAAATTATGTGCACGTATGCACACACTTAATAATTCACAATAGTTTGCAATAATTCTGGTAAAACTGGCAAAGAGAACTTTGTAGAGCTCGTCAAACCTCGTCGATATAACTATTAAAAAATTGATTTGGGCCACCAGGGCCCCCTAGAGAGATGTTTGAAATATCCAACCTACGCAAAAAATACCGGCAATGGAATTTTCTCGAAAAGTTGAGGGGGGGTCACCAATACCAATTCTGCCCTACCGGGCCTCCTTATGCCTTAAATCGACGAAAAACAGAGTCGTGTGCACATATCCACGCACTTCCCCCTGCCAGTTAAATAAAGCTTTATTTAGTAAATACAACTATTAAACAGTGTTCAGTAGTTCTGCCCTTTCATAATAGAAGGCGGAATTGATTTCTGGTCTACAATAACATTGATGACTTCTGTGTTTCTGTGTTCGGTTTGTTTACGAATATGATAGTATCGATCCCTATATAGACTTATCCGTCGGCCAAATCGTCGAATCAAATGCGCAACAATATCGATGAAGTTGTACAGGCTAAAATTTATTTGTTTGATTTCGAATTGAGATATAGCCTTAGAAGTCAATATAGTCAGACATATAACAAGTCTCATGATAAAAACAGCCTTGCGAAGCGGGCTCTTATAACTGGTCACATAAGATAGCAACAACTGCGTTAGAGCGTTGAAAGCATTCATAGTCATGGCAAAGCAGGCCAGCAAATCAGAGCTATTGAAAAACGCAAAAAAAAGATCGTGGCTGGGCAAAGCACAACTTGATTTGGGAAAGCTGAAAGGCCAAATCCGAAAAGGTGAAACAAAATGTTTTTGTTGGTATTTTTTTTTTGTCAAATATTGAAAAAAATTTAAAAATAAATTTTTTGTTGGTCAAAAATGGAACCCTTTTCCGGTTTCGCTCTTTTCTGATTTCGCCGTTTTCTGTATTCGCTCAAATCAGCTTGTACCCTGAGCAGCAACAGAAGGTTACTAACCTTAATCCAAGGACTAGACTGAGGGATCCCCCTGTATCCGACAATAGTTCACTTGCGGTATAATCCGCTTCTTCCTCTTTGACAATCCAATTTGGTTCGTCGTTAATTGTTATTACCGTCGAAATTAAGTCTGCTCAAATATCGTTTATACCAAAGAAAAAAATCCGAAAAAGCTCATACCTATGTCGTTTGATAAATTGACTTTTTCGCGAACAAAGTTCAGATGTTCTGTGTTTAGCTCGACGTGCTAAATATTAATTTTCAATGTACAGTACAGTCCCGATCTTCTTGATGTGCATATTGCGTTTCCGACAAAAAAAAACATGCACATCAAGGCAATCGGTCATTTTTTTTCCATTTTTAGTCTTGATAGCCTAGTAAATTTTCCTGTAAAAGTGCACATCAAGTCAGTCGTGCACATCAAGAAGTTCGGGACTGTATTTATATGTTCGAAATTACAAGGCTCCACACCACCATAGTTATGGTCAATTTCAACTTATACGAAAACTGTGTAAATTAAAGATCGGGAAACTTACGTGAAGTTTAGCCATTTTCACAAAATAATGTTCACACTCTGGTTTGCATTTTGATCTTTTGAGTTTAACTTTGTGATCGGTACTATAATAAAAATAAGGTTAAACGGGTTGGTTCAATAGACAAGGTAACCCATGAACCGGCACCAAAATTTTTTTGAAAACCTGCCGGTTAATGGGGACATGCGTAAGCGGAATCCCGGAAAAATTGCGACCTGACAATTAAAGGAAAATAACAATTTCAAACTTTTTTGGACCTTCTACATTGTAAAATTATCCTCCCTTACATAATAATAATGTTTCGCAAATTGTTCATTGATTTAAGCTTCTGAAAAAACGTTATTTGGGTTCATGCCGGGGCGTTTTTGCTGAAAAATTTTCGACCAAAAACTGCCGGTGAACGGCAAACTGCCGGTTAATGGAGTGCCGGCTAATGGGTTACCCTGTGTATATCATACCTGGTTGTTAAAGGTGCTATACAAGTAGCATGATCATAAAAAGAACATTGTTTTGTCGCATTGTCAATTTCGTGTGTTATAAGGTCACCAATATATCCCGGAAAACATCCACATTGATCGGTAAAACCCTTTGGTGGTTTTTTTTACACTACATAATCGCATAAGGGACGTTTTCAAGTTTCGAAAGCAAACGTGCGTCAGGCGATTAGCGTCCCCTAGTTATGACTGGTTTTATTTCAAAAAACCACCTTTGTTATCTTTTGAAACTCACAAAATTGTTGAGAGTATTTAGGATCGTGTGAGCAGGGCGTATATGGATCGCCCAAGTGCTGAACTAGGTTTGTTTAACAAAATCATATTTTGATTTCAAAATACTGAACTTGAAATTTCAAAATTACTGTAATAACAAATTTACGACCCGTTTTAATTCGTTTCTGAACTGTAAATTATACTCTACATTCAATAACCCAGATGTACCTTTTTTATAAAAATCACATTTTTGTAGTTTAATTTTTAATTTTTCTTGCCAAAGTGGACAGAAAAATGTCCATGGTTGCCAACCAAGAAGACATGCCAGCAAAAGTGGGTTAAAATGGCACAAAAGTTGCATTTTTCATTTATGACATGACCTTTAGTTGGTAGACAGGTGATTTTAATAACCAAAATATAATCTGTCTGATAGACTATAAGTTATAAATGAGTACATTGATTTATGGACAATGACTTTTGGAGTTGAGAACAAGAAACTAAGAGAATCAAACTTAGCCTCCAAACATACGTACAGGGGGTGTGCTGAATAAGTGTTTGCTGAATATGGGTTGTTTGTAAAGGCCTAAATAAAGATCGCTAGTGCTAAATAAGGGTTAGGGGTATTTTCGCTGAAAGTAAGGGTCGCTGATTTTAACATTACTTCCCATGATCATTTTTAACAAGTTTTTGATCCGTCATGGATATAATGAATTCAAAATGTATTAAACTCAATATTAATCGTTCTGGGTGTGCTTAATAAGAGTCAAGTACTCAATAAGGGTCGTTTTTCAAAAAAACGTTAAATTATACGGTGTGACGTACATCACTTCCTTGGATATATCCCGAGATATTTGTCCTCTTTTTTTCTGTCTCGATATTTATACACAGGATTCGCCGTTAACAGGCCACGAAAAAAAAGTTCAAAAAGTGGCCGGTGGTTGTCAGGTTTTTGGCCGGTTAAAGGCGCACCCTGTGTTTTTCATCCTGAAGGTTAAATATTCTACCTTTGACATTTTGAAGCGTCACAATCGTCGTTAAAGTCGGTATAAGAGGAAACGAATGACTCTCATCTTGCAATGTTGTGTTGATGTTCAAATAATACACTGTCAAATTTGGGCTTTCCAAACAGATTTTCCAAATTTTACAATGACAAAAATGCAATTTGAGGTAAGGGTGTGATTTTCAAAAATGATCACAAATTTGTACTTTGCCTCGGTTTACCCTACCACGGTCAAGAACGAAAATTCTCGTCAGGACCGCAAACAGAACATACAGTTTAGGCCACCGATAATTATCGGTCAAATGCAAAAATGGACATCATTTTCGTGTTTTTAGCTCAAAATACCCCTATAACATGTAAAAACCGGTATTTTCTATTACTAGATTGCCTATTACCGGTAAAACCGGTTTGCTTAAAAAACTTATAAAAAATCGGATTCTCCAGCCGAAAATACATCCGACTCCACAATTTCATTAATTTTGGAGTATCCAGCAAAAAGTTAGCGAGTCCAGACCTCGCACCGTGGACAACCTACCTACGGCCCGGCTGTACAGCCTGTACCCTACTGATTTTACCTTTGCGGGTACGAATACAAAATCTGCCGACGCAAATAAGCTTTGATATCATAGGCATTTTTATTGAAAATTATCTACTTTCAGACCAAACCAGTAAAACTTGGAAGCTCGTAATAAATTTTGTAAGTTTCCTCAATTTAAAACTGTACTAATGAGTTGAATTTCATGCTTCTAACAGCTTGCGCAATTTACGGCCATTTTAAATTCAGTTTGAAAAGCCTAGTCAAACCGTTCATAAATCCATTCCAGCCGTATGTTGCATCACTTTTATTATACGCAATAGTGAATCCTTAACAGAGTTCACCGTGATGACGATAATTTTGACCTGGGCTTGGCCGGCCTTCAGAATATCCATTACATTTGTGATAACTTTTTTTTCAAGTCAAAAAAATACTTTGAGCCCGTTTAACAAGTCGTGAAGGGTATTTTGGCGACCATTTTTGGTCGCTAAAAACTTGTATTTCAGGTAGATTTGGCAAAAATGGTCGGCAAGTCCTGTCTGAAACAACACTTAGCAATCAAGTGGTCGCCATGTCATATTTTGAACAACACTTGGAAACGAAGTTCTATCGTTGCCAAAACTTCCAAAATAACAATTTTATGGCGTCACCAAATAGTCGCCAAAATACCTCACTCCGTTCAAGCGATGCCGACGTCAGCACACTGTCTAGCTCATGTTACGTAGGGCCACCGTGTGGTCGAAGTAAGACAATTTTTAACACTAAGAATAATGAGGTCGTGTTTGTGTACCACTCATTTCAGGCAGTAAATCAAACATGACGGTTGTTTAAACAGGAACTATCATTTTGGAGGACCTTTTGTTGTTCTAGCCGACATAAATAGTTATGATTATTTATTCACAAAGATGTGCAAAAAATAACATAAAACAAAGATCAAAATTTGCCTTGCAATAATGCTATTTTCCAACAATTTGCCTCGACAAATTCAATTCAATATCTAGTTCTTCACTTCAATGAATTCAAAGGACCGTTTGCCGTTCTCTTGTTTTTCACGTTATTGACATTGTGCAATATTTTTATAGTTACGTAATAACGTTTTCCGTTTTTTGATTAACCTACGCATTTTTCATTATACGTCAACAGAATCTACCCTTATGCCGGATTTTGTCCGTTTTTGGTATCTTTGATCATATACACAGGGTGCGCAGTTAACCGCCACCCTTCGCGGCGTCCTCAACTGGCGGTTAACTGCAAAAGTGGCGGTTAACTGCGCAGTGCGTAGGCGATTTACTTGGAAAAAGTGGCGGTTAACTGCAAATAAGATTGAAAGTGTCAAAGTGGCGGTTAACGGAAAATAACGTTTTTGACCAATAAGAATTGGACAATTTGGGGAAAAAAAAACCAAAAAGGATGAGTCATAATTTTAAATTGACAAATTATCATGATATGAAAATTTTTAAATTAAACTACATCGGGTGCGTCGTTATCTGGCCGACATTTTCGGCGAAAAAATATTTTGTTACGTAATAAGGGCCAGATAACGGCCAGAAAAATTTTCTAAAATCTGTGAAATTAACAAATAAAATTTCGATTTTATAGAACGTCAGTATAGCATTTTTAAGGCATGGCTGTTATAAACAAAGGGTATGTACGGAATAAAAAAATCAATTTTGTTTTTGAATTAACCTAACAAAGTAAATAGACGAAAACTTTGTACAAAAAGGCACTGNGGTCGCCATGTCATATTTTGAACAACACTTGGAAACGAAGTTCTATCGTTGCCAAAACTTCCAAAATAACAATTTTATGGCGTCACCAAATAGTCGCCAAAATACCTCACTCCGTTCAAGCGATGCCGACGTCAGCACACTGTCTAGCTCATGTTACGTAGGGCCACCGTGTGGTCGAAGTAAGACAATTTTTAACACTAAGAATAATGAGGTCGTGTTTGTGTACCACTCATTTCAGGCAGTAAATCAAACATGACGGTTGTTTAAACAGGAAATATCATTTTGGAGGACATTTTGTTGTTCTAGCCGACATAAATAGTTATGATTATTTATTCACAAAGATGTGCAAAAATAACATAAGACAAAGATCAAAATTTGCCTTGCAATAATGCTATTTTCCAACAATTTGCCTCGACAAATTCAATTCAATATCTTGTTCTTCACTTCAATGAATTCAAAGGACCGTTTGCCGTTGTCTTGTTTTTCACGTTATTGATATTGTGCAATATTTTTATAGTTACGTAATAACGTATTCCGTTTTTTGATTAACCTACGCAGTTTTCATTATACCCCAACAGAATTTACCCTTATGCCGGATTTTTGTCCGTTTTCTGGTTTCTTTGATCATATCAAGGAACGTTTATTCTACATAATAGGGGCCGCTATTATAATACGGGGGTTTCTCACTTATCGGGCACAAAAAAAAACAGAAAAAAATCCAATTAAAGGTAAAAATCCAATTAAGGTAAAAAATATACGGCAAGATGGTGAAAAGGACCCATTAAAACCGATATAACCATATTGTTTGGTTTATGCGGACAATTCTTCATAACATATGGTTTTTAAGAAATGGATCGCATTTAAACTCTGTGCCTAATTGTCGAAATTCAATGCTTGCCTCGGGTGACAGTCGCCGAGTGTTAATCGCAAACTCAATACAATAACCTTTTGCTGTTTTGACCAGGCGCCAGTTGCGACGACAGTCCCAAGTTTCAATTCGACATATCACCATTTTGTACGGCGGTCTTGTTTTTTCGTAAAATTGCGCCAGATCAAAGTGTGTATGCTAAATGTATAAACTTAACTTCGGGGCTCCCGACCAGTGGTCCACAAAATAATCACACGTGAAAGTTTACTCCTTTTTACGTGGAATAAAAAAAAATAATGAATTGGATTTTGTAAAATATGTTTTATAACGGTTGTCCGGAAAGTGATGTTTGTAAACAACGCTATTGTCCATAAATTGAATATTATTTGCTTGAAAAATAAGGGAGAATGGAACTAAAAATATCAGTTGTAGACAAGCGTTGTTTGTCGACGACAGAGCGACAGTCGTCGTTCGTCGACGATTCTAAAAATTTCGATGTCGACGACCGTCGGTAGCAGATGTCGCATTTTCGGAACACTGCTCCTGACAGTGCCATATGGCACAATTTTTGAGAAAGCAGTTATTTTTCTGGGGATACAGAAAAGTTTTCGAAACCTCAAAAGATTCGACATTTTCACGTTTCGCCTTTTTCAGGCTGTGACATTTTCTGACCTACCGTCCAATGTGAATTCGTGACGTTAGACATCAATTCGTTGTTTAACTCTGATAGTAGAATTATGTGTATGCTATCTATGATTGTGCGAAGCTATATATTTTTGTGCGAAGCTATATATTTTTGCCAAAAATCGCCAAAAATCGTGTCTTAAATGCTCTCTAGCACCACAACGTATTTCTTTTTTTTTCATTTTTTTTTTTATTTCACTCACGGAATTGAAACGCAATATACGCATCAAACTGCATCATGTGCGTTAAAAAAATATTTTTTCTAAGGAGAAAATTTTCTCCTTTTTCAGGCTTCTCCATTTTCGGGGTTTTCCATTTCCGGTTTTTGTCTTGTGACTCTATTACCATAAACTAGTAAAATATATATATCATAATCCACAGTCCTAGCCCATATAAATTATGCACCATTGTTGTATTTATTTTTGGGTATCTCTTCTCAAGAAGATCCTTTGAATGCATGGAATTGTGACAAACTCGAATCTTTGGAAAGTTCATTTCTAAAATACACAATGAAAACCAAAATGTTGGTTTTTGAAAGTCAAGTGGCAAATTACCATCCGTACCGCCTTTTTCGAGGAGTTTGGACTCATAGCGGAAATATTTTTGTACTGTATGAGGTTTTTTTCACTGATCTTGTTTAATAACTGAATTATCACCTTTTAGGTTTTGTATGTCCGTAAAAATAAAATGAGGAACACGAACATTTAACCCGCAACCCGCTCTGGCCAACCTACCGGTCGTGGCCAAATTGGTAGAATTCGTTATTGATAGAATCCGAAATTAGTAAAAGGAAATTTTATACCGATTTTGCATTCCAACAATTCCGAATTCTACCAATTCCGGATTCTACCAATTACAGGATGAGGTAATATAGATGCTAAGCCGTCTTTTGGTGACTTAAATTCGCTCAGCGCACTCGCGAACCAAAAACGGCTTAGCATCTATATTACCTCACCCTGTACGTTACCACCGATCTCACTCGCCGACGCTATACGAACGACGGCCGTCGACAGGACGTGTCTAACTATTTCAGATAGTTATTCTCATAGCCTATGAGTCATAGGCCTAATACGATATTTTAATATGACTGTAGATAGGGTGAATTGAGTGTGCTGTTCCATTTGAAAACCACATCACTTAGAGCATCCGCACTCACAGCAGTCCCTCGAAAAAGGCCCCTTCGGCACTCAAGCAAGCCGAACATATAGTAACATTTTAAGTGTGGTTTATTTTGCTCTCAAATCGTTATAATATTTTTACGTTCGTTTTCGGAAAATAGTTACCCAAATGGTATTAAAAACCCTGACATTCGTGTGAACATTTAGATATGTTGCATATAAGCCAAAAACCCAAAAAATTGCCCAAAGAATTCTATGCGAAGAGCAATTTGCTAACCATGCCATCTCGATTTTTTTTTTACTTTATTTGTTATTTCAAAGTGAGAAGATGTGTTATAAAAGAAGGTATGTTATACATTACAGTAAACTCCTACGCGCTCGATATTAATGAATAGTGACAGTCTCGCCCGGAGATTTTTGTTGTTGAATTTAGAAAGCGGCCAGACGTCGATCCAAATTGACTAACCCTTTTACCGGTATTTATCATTGTCTTTATTAAAGGCTATTAATAATAGCAATTGGGTGCCATGTCTGAGAAGTCAAAACTGGCGTAACAAGTCAAAGTGTCCCCAAATCGCCATACGCGCTAAATTTTCCAATACACCAGGTGCCCTGTTATCTTTCATATTTTTGCCATTTGTTTTTTTTTTCCGAAATACATATCTTTATGTGTAAGGATGAGTGTACCGTTATCTTTAAACTTGCATTTTCTTCCATTTTTTTATTTGGTTTTCAAAGATAACGAGGCACCAGGTGTATATTGATTATTTTTGTTTTTATTAGCAGTACACCGCTTGAGGGGTTATCAGGCCACTTTCGCCTTCCAAAAACGGCCTGATAAACCCCAAAGGCGTAGGTGGAATAGCTGGAAAATGTGTAAAAATGGTGGCCTGATAAGCGAACGAGCGGAGAATTGCGCAATTCATTAATTTCATAGAGGGACCGGCCTGATAAGTGAACGAACGGGAAATTTTATAGAAACAAACATGTAACTCATTTTTGGAATTCGCATTACGTATTACGTAATTTAAAATTACACTTTTACAGAAACATTGGTTAAACAAACCATACGGAAGGTATGGACAAAAAAGAAAATAAAGCAAAATGTGGTCAGGAAAATGTTAAAAACAAGGTGGCCTGATAAGCGCACGAACGGGACATTGCGCAATTTGTTATTATCGGTGATGTCCAATCAGAGACCGGCCTGATAAGCGCACGAGCGGGAATTTTTTT
>SCLG01000055.1:20508-33654 GCA_004367875.1 Oikopleura albicans
TAAATTGTAATAAAAACATCAAATGTGTGACAAAAATGGATTTTACTGGTTTTCGGATTCAGTTTGTAAACAAATCGACTGACCCCTCCTTAAAATCAATTATTAACACTTTTAATAACTATGTTATAACTTTTTTCTGAATACGAGCCAGACGGGTAATTCGGTAATAAAAAAACTGCAGTAAAAGAAACGAAATGAGCAAAGAATGAGCATTGCTTTATTTCACAAAAAAAACACTTGGAATACAGACATATTTATTTTTACATATTTTAGTTATAGACTTAATAATACAGTCCCTATCGGTAATACTTTTTTAATCAGTTCGTTGTCGTCTGGCTGCTGGATTTCATGATGACTTGATTCAAGCAAATGCGAATCCAAATATAATATATTAATATATATATAAATATGTATATTGGTATATATTTTGTTGGTTTATATAATATGAACGATATTACACTTGCGGTTCCCTCTTATTAACGCCATTTGAAACTTTTTTTATTAAAAACTGCCAACATATACCGGATAATAGGTTGTCCACGTTGCGAGGTCTAAACTACTAATTTTTTGCTGCATCTTCCGAAATTAATGAAATTTTGGGATCCGACGTACTTTCGGGTGGAGAATCCGATTTTTGGCCCTTTTTCGGCAAAGCGGTATTTATCGGTAATAGGCAATCTAGTAATGGAAAATGCCGGTTTAATATATTGTAGGGGTACTTTGGGGGCGTTATCGAATGGCTGTACCCAACTTCATTTTTTCGTTTTCGCTGCGTCGGGGCAAAATACATTTGGACGTACCCGCTCAGAGCTCGAAGCAAATTTCTATTGAGCTTAAAGTGTCTCAGAGGCGCTCAAGAGACATCGATTTTGGTGTAGTACATATTTTATGCCGAAGAGCTACTTTGAGCTGAAAAACATGAAATTGGTGTCGCTTTTGTATTTGACTGATAATTATCGGTTTTGGGAAAATGTTTGTAATAATTATCGGTTTCGAAGGGTTATAGAGGTATTTATAAAGGTAGACGAAAAACACGAATTTAGTAACCATTTTTCGATCCAGGTCCTATGAAACTGGCGCATCCGGGTTAACCCTCATGAACCACTGCTACACAAATTGTGTAGTTGCGGACTTTAAATGGCTCTCATTTCGTATCAAGTTCGAAAATCCTCGGTTCGTTTTGACCAGGTAAATTAAGAGGTTAATTGCAATTTACAAAACTACCACACGTGAATTTTGGAGAAGTCGAAGTTTTCTGAATTGAGCTCGCAAAAACACCCCTTTCACCACTTTTTGCGAAAAAAACGTAGAAATTTTAGTAAAACGCCTCCTAGCGGCTAAGTAGGGTAANAGTTGCAGTTTTTTTCCATTTCTGCGAATCTAAGTTATAGTTTTTCTTGAGATATCATGTCTTTTTGGCCAAAATATCTATAAAATCGTATCTTTTTGGGGAAAAATGTATAAAATCGTGTCTTTCTAGGATTTTTTTTGGATGAAGACCTTATATGGCAACGGCCGTAATGCCCATAATTTACTCGATTATCGAACATTTCCTTGTTCGAAAATATTCGTTAAAATGTGGGATTCTCCATTTATGTCCAGTGTTACATATTAAAATGACATTAAATATTATTCAAGTTTAACATACCTATTACAGTTGTCCATACTGAATCTGAAAAAGTCAAAAATTCAATTTTAAAATCAATTATTCACACCTTTAATAACTATGTTATAACTTTTTTCTGAATACGAGCCAGACGGGTAATTCGGTAATAAAAAACTGCAGTAACAGAAACGAAATGAGCAAAGAATGAGCATTGCTTTATTTCACAAAAAAAAACACTTGGAATACAGACATATTTACTTTTACATATTTAGATATAAACTTAATAATACAGTCCCTATCGGTAATACTTTTTTAATCAGTTCCAGATCCTATGAAATTGGCGCATCCGGGTTAAGCAGTGATATTGGTCATTTAACGTCGAAATGGTCTTTGAACTTCACTTATTAATTTCTTATTGAGGGCTGCTGGAAGTTAGAAAAAACATTGGTCAATGAGTTTTTATGATAATGCCAAGTTTATTTTGATATCTCAGGCTTATTTCAGTTCTTGTTATTTTCAAAAGGCTTAAACAGTTTTCATATTTTACATCCGAGCCACTTAGTTTTGAACATGTGAATTAGGGTACCTACTGTAGGGACTGAATTATGTATTATGGAATTGCAATTTTGACAGGTTTGTGGTTTTATATTACTAAGGTAAATCAAAGTTAACGACAAGCTGCGTAGGCAATTTGTCCAGTGAATTAATAAGTTGTCCAAAATGCGTTTTAAATTTTTGGTCCGTAAACTGTTAAGATGCCGGAAAAAAGTGTTAAGATAACGGGAAAATGGTAAGATAACTAGGTAGTGCGTGTTCGATTGTTAAGATAATTGGGTAGAGCGTCGGCAATAACATATCTTATTATATGGTATGTAGATCAATTTAACTCCATCGCTCCCGACAGTGTCATAAAGCACAGGTTTCATTTATTTCGCTAATAGCTATTAAATCGAGAAGAGTTAAATTTCCAATTAACCGAGAATTTACATCCGGTTACCGGTTTGAATACTTTAATACTTTTTAATACGCAAAGTTGACCGTGTCTAATAATTCCACAAAATATATAGAAGCCACTCCATTATTTTGGTTTATTGGAATAGTTAGACACCGCCCCACTTTTTTGTTTTAAGCAGCAGTGCCATATGACACTAGCGGGATCGCAACAGGAGGGTAAAAACCGGAGCGTAGGTGTTAAGTACGTACAAGAATCGATTCATAAACCTGATGTATCTGACGCTACGTTACAGAAAAAAAAAGTTTTTGATTTTGATAAAACATTTGGCTGGGGAGAGATCCGAGCATCTATGACGTAGATTAAGACATGTTCATCATTCACGATCAAAATTAGGCACTGTATCAAAAGTAATGGCCCATTATTGCACCATTAAGTGTACTAATATATATTAATTATACTTCACGAAACATTACTGAGCATTAGTACCAGTTTTGCTCGTGATTGATAACCTATTAAAATGTTCTTAGTAACAATGGTTGTATAGCAAAAAAAAATAGTGCGGTTAAAACTGAAATCGCACTCGACGGCCTATCGATTTCATTTTTTATAAAATGTTGATTGAACTTGAATGTATTTCTTGTTAACACCTACATGTAGCTACTAACCCTGTTGCCCCGACAATTTTGCCTAAAATAAGAAGATCAAAGTATTAAAACCGGTAACCTAGCTGTGTACCCTCACTACCGTGTGAGTTTCATGAAAATCAGCTGTGCGTTTCTAGAATAGACCAGTTTTACGTTTCATTTTCTCCCCACTTTCTCATTACGCAATTAAAAAGGAAACGTTATGAAAATGCGTTGTGTAGGTTGAACATTATGAAATGAAAAAGAAAATTGGTCTATTCTAGAAAGCCGATTTTCATGAAATTCATACTGTAGAACACGGGATCTAAGAACTTGGGAAAACAACTTGGGTTATGACCAGGGCTCGGCATAATCAGTTGTCTTGCTTGGTTTGGCTTGGCCTAGCTTAAGTTGGAATTTTTTCTTAACTGGCTTGGCTTGTCTTGGCTTAATTTGATTTTTTCTTTCAGCTGGCTTGGTTTGGCTTGGCTTAAGTTCGATTTTTATTTAAACTGGTTTGGCTTGGCTTGTTATAAGCCAAGCCAGCGTGGCTTAAGGTGGCTTAAGTTTTCTGGCACTAGAAATTTTCAAAACATAAAGTGGCTAAAGAAACACATGCGATTATTTCAAATACGCTTTAAGTCAGGTGAGAAAAATTTGCTCAAATGCAAGATATTTCTCATGTTCGGGTACATCATAATACTTTGGCAGCGCGGTCTTTTGAAGAAAACGTTTTTCGGGGAAAATTCAAAAATAGCTTTTCAAAGCATACGTTTTTCGGAAGAAAAACCGTGTTTTCGGGGAAAATTTAAAAATAGCGTTTGAATCATACGTTTTTTCGGAGAATAGGTTTTTTCGAGGAAAGTTCAAATGAACCTTCCAAAAAAGTTTCTCTAGACTGGCCCCTCTTTTGTGGTTTTTCGGGGGAAAAGTTTTTCGAATAAAATTTCATTCGAAAAAAAGTTATTCGAAGAACGATGTTTATGGGGAAAAACGTTTTTCGAAAAACCGCGTTCCCTAAAACTTATGGCCACAAGTGAACACGTACCAATTGAATCACTCCCATTTTTTTAGATAAAATAATTTAGGACAAAAAAACAATTGGCCAAAAATCTGTTTGCTTAAATACATTAGCTATTCCGTTATCGAGCACCATAAGGTCCGAGTTTTCCTCAGCGAACAAAATAAAAAATCGCACACTAAAAAACCAACGATATTTAACATATTGTTCGTGAAAAAATCTGCCGTACCCCCAATCATTTATTTAAGACCACTAGCGGTCTGGTCATATTAGCACGAATCGTTCACATTTTTATTAATCAGTCTGGTTGAATTATTTACAGTCCAGCAATTCTTAATTATGGATGCCTTCTATAAACAAAATATTGATCTTCCTATCAGAAATAACAGTGTTTATCATATTAACATCGTATGTCCGAAAATTAAATATGCATATGAAACACACGGGTTTAAAAGACCAACTAGTTTTCTCAAGTCTCACTTACACTTCAATTAACATGTTGAAAAGTCTGATAATAGGTTTGAAAAAAAAAGATAAAATTTAAAATGAAACAAGATGATTATATTCTATATATTTTAGCATTGAACTGCGTTTTACACGGAACACTATTACACGCCGCCGAAACAAAGTAAGTCTGACAGGTCATGATTTTAGAATAAATTTAGTTTTGTGAGACGCCCCATTTCAATGAATTGAACTGAAATGATGCTATTTTTACGCTACCAGTTGAGTTTCATGAAAATCGGCCGAGCGTTTCTGGTATACCGTATCGTTATATTTTAAGATTATAAAAGCCGAGTTTTATCAAAATGAGCCAGTTAGATTCTCATTTAATTTCTCAAAACATTCAAAGCAAGCAGTTCAGTGTAATTAATTTCAAATTGATTTGAGAAATTCAATGAGAATAAAACTGGTTCGTTTTCATAAAACTTGGCTGTTATAAAGACCAATTTTCCCCTTATTATTTTCAACTAGGGTGCCCTATTCTAGAAACGCTCGGCAGATCTTCATGAAACTTAACCGGTAGCAGGACTAACAATCGCCGGCATAGCTGATTTGGGGGAATACAGAAAAAACGGCGAAACCTCTAAAGAGTTTCCTTGTCCGTGAACCCAGTTTATTTTTGTGTTTTTTTAGCTACCAAGGCGAAAAAAAATTTTGTTTGCTGACAATGCAACCCTTCTAAAATTTTGTCCTATTTATTTTTCCTTTTGTTAGGGCTTCGCGGCGAAGCCTTCGCCTTTTTATGTATTCGTCCAAATAAAATGTCCTTTAGCTTGCTATGATTTATGAAATAACCCCTATGTACTCGTCTGAATTATAACTGCACATGTTATACGTCAACATGCTTGATAGAGATGCTCTTATTTGAGACGCTTACTCACATTAGAAACACTTTTTTATAAAAAATAGTTTTACAAATGTTCACAAATTGGGAGTGTTTCAATCGAAACTCAAGCTTCAATATCTATTAAAGTTTCAGTATCAAGAGATTACATGTACGCATAATAATTGAAACGTTCCCGAAAACTGACCAATTAACTCTAAGGGGGAAATTAAAGCATATTTGCACGAATCGCTCTAAAACCGAATTCCATAACAAATTTTGAAAAATAAAATGATTTTTGTTTCGATGAACTATTAACAAAACCGTTTACTACAAGTACAAGGAGAATAATATGGTTTTGTTTTGTTCGAATTTAACACCGTGAGTTAGGATTAGGACACCATTGGATCCCTATCGGAGGAAATGCCTGTTTTATGCAACATCCTTTGATTTTCGAGAATGAAGTTTGAAATATAAAATTTAATACACGATGGATCTCAGGTCTAAGCTTAATTGATAAGGCTTAATTGGACTAAATTACTTTAAACATGGGCTAAATATTTCCATATTATCTTGCAATATTTCTTCATAAAAAATGTTTATAAGGGTCGATTTTTCAAAACTCTAATGGAACCTTTTTGCGGAGTTGGGTATTTGGGCGACCATTTGCAGTCGCCCAAAAAATGTATTTTTGAAAATTTTGGCGACCATAAAATTGGTCGGCAAGTGCTGACTAAAAAAACATTTGACGACTAATTTTGTGGTTGCCACCATCTAAAATACAGTTTTGTGGCGACCAAATACCCACCGTTACCTTTAACTTATTGAGTTCCAAAATTAATGATTTTTGTTTGATTTCGGAAAAAAAAATAAAACCTTCTTATTAGTCACGAAATGTCCAAGCGGTTTAATCCTATGACCGGATTCAGTCGGCGATTTAACCCAATGTCCGGTTTTGGCAAACGATTTAACCCGATGACTGGTTTTGGAAAGCGATTTAACCCAATGACGAGTTTTATTCGCACACGATCGTTAGCCTCGCCCGAATATTTCAGCACCGACATTTAAAAACACTTCCATTATAAACACTTTTGTTAACGAAAAAAAGCACTTTGGTACGACGATAAAGTGGATTCTGAATCCATTTTTGCGAAACAACAACACACACAAAAAAATTAATAAATGTGAGATTTTTGTTTTTATTTTCAGTGTTAAATCTTGTGGTCAATTTCCGGTCATTAGTCGATAAATAATGATAAATAAACATTTTGGGGATTTTTTGAAAAAGGTATGATTATGAACTGATGCCGAGTGTAGCTAATCAGAAGCGGCCAAACAAATTTTAAACAAGCCCGAATTTTAGATAAACAGTTTTATAAAAGAAAACCAAAAAGAGAATTACAAAACAGATTTCATACCCGTTTTACCTTTCATATTACCGGCTATGAATTTAAGTCAAGTTTTGTTCTGAAAATCAGACTTCTATGTATGGGAAATTTTTTTGAAAAAAAAAATGTTTTGGCCAAAGTGTATAGCTCGAAGAGATAGTGGGAAATGTGGAAAAGTAAAGTTGCGGAAATGTTTGTAGCGAGTTCTAGAATTTTTGATAAAGGCCAAAATTCTAGATTTCGCTAAAAACTTGCCCGGATATCCATTTTCTACATTTTCCCACTAACTTTTTCAGCTCTATAATTTAGCCAAAACAGTTTTTTTTTAAAGAAAATCTTACTCCCAACCGATTCATATCTTTACTTCTACGATAATTCGGAATTACTAAATATACACACAGTGCGATATCTAATTAGCGTTATTGTTTTCATTTTATACCTGTTTAGTTAATACGCAAAAGAAATCAGAAACGGAAAACCTTATCGCGATTATTTATCAAGCATGCCGGAAATAGTTGATGTCGCTTTCTTATAGTTGTGGAAAACTTGTATCGGCTAATATCGGCAAACTATCAAAATATTAAATAGATATTTAGAAATGTGTCCAAGTGTGCTAATAGATATTTTGGCAGATATTTTTTAACCTTCAAACCTGTCTTGTGAATGAATGGCAAATCAGGATCAAAGCTTGATAATTTACCTGGTCAGCAAAATGATATATATTTTCTATTACATTTTCTATATAAAAATAGAACACTGGACATAAAAAAAATGAAAAATAGACCGTAAAAATTGATTTAGAGTGTCAATTTGAATTATAACCTGAATAATATGACAGTTTGTCGACAAACGAATGACTTAAAAACAAACTACCTATATACGGGCACCCCGGTCGGGCTCGCTTTTTTTCTATTATTCTAGGTTTTCAAACAAAATATCCTAGTTTTCAAATCTCATGTTATATTTATCCATCAGGCCTTGAAGTGAAATTACAGATTAATTTTATAATGGTTATTGTCCGCGTAACACCTTAATTGTCTCAAGCTGCCAATTCTGATTGGACGTGCTGCCATAGCAACGCGAAAATCAAATGATAATTTCTTCCTTNTGAAAAACCGTCAAAAATTTCGAGAATTAGTTGGTCAAGTTATTTTTTCTTGTCTTATTTACGATAAATACCCCTAAACAAATAACAAAACCCAAAAAATATAATACCTAGAGGCATTTTAAAGATTTCCGTTTCCGTTTGTACACAACGCCTATGTCCCCTCCTTAAGTTTTTTTTTAATAAAAACAAACTACCTATATACCGGCACCCCGGTCGGGCTCGCTTTTTTTCTATTATTCTAGGTTTTCAAACAAAACATCCTAGTTTTCAAATCTCATGTTATATTTATCCATCAGGCCTTGAAGTCAAATTACAGATTAATTTTATAATGGTTATTGTCCGCGTAACACCTTAATTGTCTCAAGCTGCCAATTCTGATTGAACGTGCTGCCATAGCAACGCGAAAAATCAAATGATAATTTCTTTCTTTTTTGTTACGCGGAGAATTAGGGTGAAAGCGCCGCTTAATATAATAATACATAATAATTATTATTTTATAATTAATTTAAAAATCATAGATTAATTTTAAGTTTCTTCACTGACTATACACAGTCAAGTGTCATTCGAAAATAATACCACAGAGTTAAATTGTCCTAATAACGCGTTAGTTTTCGTCTTGGTAGATGGATGATAGGTAAATATTATAATTCACATATAGACTATATATATATATGATATAGTATATGTTATCGTAAACAATTTTTTTTTTGTTTTTTATGAGTTTAAATAATACTTATTCGATGTAAAAAAACCTTAAAAGTTTCCCCCAAAATATTATTAAATGTTTTTACATCGTCTAATAGTATCATGAGATGAATTCTACATAAGAAAAGAGAGTTTATGCACAACATATAGAAACTTGTGAGACACATGAAAGATAATAAATAATATTCGACAGTTAACAAATATAATAAACAAAACAAATAAAACTTATGCATCGCCGGCACCTCCAAATTGCATTCTTTGCCGAATGCCTTTCTCATCATTGCGCGGTGTAGTCTAGACGATTTATAAGCGCGAAAGCGGCATTGCAACTCCGCGTTTTCTGCCTCTTTTATTCCTTTGCATAAATTGCGCTCTGCGCGTATTCTCTCGGCAAGTTAAACGAGAACGTGGGAATCGCGTTGGGCATCCATTATCACCCCACACACGCCATGGTGCGCCACGCCGACATTCTGCGTTCAAAGTGCACCGCGATTACTGAAATGACATAAACTCAACTAAAACAATTATTTCTATAATAATCTCAAATAAAAGGAAGACCCCTCATCAATGTAAATTCTAGAAAAAAAAACTCATATGGTTTCTTCATTTCCAACACCAATGAGACCTGTACGGTCTTTTTCAATTTTGATTGTGTCGCGGCTCAGCTGACCAACGACTATATCGAAAAACTTTCGACCGTACGAAGCGTATTCGCTAACCACATTTTTTCAGCAGGATGTTCAATGAAGATATACTGGCATCCTAGGGCATTATGGTTCGATCGCATTGCAATGAAATATTGCATTCGGTTTACGGCGCTGAATCCGTATTTATAAATCAATACTGTTTTGAAAGTAACATTTTTAAACTACAGTTTATGATGACAACCATTAAACATTTAAATTCTGACACGTGCAGTCATGTGAATGTAAACTACATTCCAGGCTTAAAAAAGATTCCAACTAAAATCGTTACAAAATGACACTATAGCCCAAAACACTTTTAAGGGTAAAAAAGGCTCAAGGTCATGAAATGACCCAAAAACGTTACATTTTTTAGCCACAAATCGTAACGTTTTGGAAACATGGCCCGTATTTTAACTGATATGCACGTTAAATTGACAAAATAATTCATTGGTATTCATGGAGCGGAAAACTATTGGGTATTCATGAAAAGCGGTCTAGTAAAGATCATCTTGGATATTTCATTAGGACTAACCGCACTTTGGATTCCTGATTATCTTCGTGAACGGGTCTATAGAAACCTAGTCGACGTGACCACATTTTCCACATTATCCGGTTATTTGGCATACTGTTTATTGCACAATTCGAACGTCTGTGCAAACATGATTTCTCTTTCTTTGCGGCGCGATCCAAGTTCGCAAAGTTAATATAAACATGCGATTTGCCATTGGTTCATTGTTGATCTTTCTAATATTTTCAATGAAAAAATTAAACTTATGCGATTGAGAATGCCAAAGTGTCTCCAGAAAACGAATGCTCAAGAAAAATAAATATCCGATTTGAATTGATTATTTATAGTGTAAAAACTTATAAATTATAGGGTATAATACTATGGCCTACAGTAGTATGGTACATATCTTTACAGCCGATATAGTGACAAAATATCAGTTCTTGACAGATTTTCGCACCTTCAACTTTTGCGGTCGGTATCTTTTCATATCTTGACAATCTTTTCAACAATTATGAGTCTTTAAGCAAATAAATATATACAGTACGTGACGGGTCATCAGTTATCTTTTTGTCATCTACCACTTTTTGCACCCAAACGTATTGACGGTTCCAATTATTTTACCAAAGTTGAGTTATCCTATCGTTTTTAGCAATTATAAAGGTCAGATAATCCGTCAAGTGGAAATTTTTAAATCATTAAGTATATCAGAGTAATATATTCCAATTTATTATCATGGTCATTTTTTTACTTTCCCAACTGGACAACGCTACGCTGTCCTGTCCTTGTTAAAGCCGATATGTATTTTGTGTAAGTACACAAAAACTTTAGTTAATTTAACAACGATAGTACTTCACTAGTGTCAACCATGTGTCCCATAAATTTATGTATTAATGCATTCAAAAAACGTTTACAGCCTTATTAAACGTTTACGCATTTGTCTAAAAATTGCAATGTCAAAAAATGAACTTACAACTTTGGCGTCAGTGAGATGGCTAACAAGTGTCTGATACCGTAAGTAACAAGAGTTTACTTTCACCTTTTAAGGTTCTTTTGTGTTGAGCAAAAATGATTTGGGAGTAGGTCGAGGTAATTTACCTGATATTGATGAACTGTGCCTTGATTTTTTTATTTATTTAATTCTGTTTTAGTTCTTTAGTCGTTGGCGTTCTGGTCGTTAGTCTAGCTATTGGTCTTGGCGTTGGATTAACGGAAAATGATCAAAACATATTCAATATAATATATTAGATAAGTAATATGGATAAACTTTCCGAAAATTACACAATTAAGAGCAGCCTGCGTAAGCGATTTTTCTAAGAAATCTGAAAAATAGCAAATTATTAAAGTTGATCGTGTACGTCTTAATCAGTGGTGTTAGGTGGACGGTTAAGTGGAACTGGTTAATGGCTGAATGATTAACTATTTACTCTCTGGACAAGCGTAGCCTCTATAATAGAATTGATACAAGAAAATGTGACCAATACGTCACGCGTATAATAATGTCTTATCTACGACGTATTCGTAGATAAGACAATTATATGCAAGACAACTAGAGACATATATATATAATTTTTTCATTTGTCGAATATGGAAATTGTTCGCAATTTCTTTTAACACTATAGACATAGAAAGCTTGCAGATAATTAACCTTATACAGCATATCTTATGTTATAAGGCATAAGGCATAAGGCCTTAAAGGCATAAGGCCTTATGCCGTATATGCTATACGGTATAGCCATTCTCGTTTAATCTAAGCAGCATGCTCTATACCTTATTTGCTTTGACCACTTTTAAGAACAACTCGGACGATGAAAATAATGTCACCGAAGATACCAGCACCATAGATCCTACCACGGACTCAGCTACTGATCCTACCACGGATCCGCCTACGACCTTAGATCCTGATTTTGACCCTACTTTTGATGTTACTGTGAGTACAATTTAACTTACTTTTGAAAATTGTAGCCACACCCGGGTTCCCGATTATTATTTCCGATAAGTTATACAGTATAACGTAGTTTTATCAGTTCGAATTGATTTACTTTACCATTTTTTCTGTACATTTTGCGGTTTTCTTTTACCAAATTGAGGTATAACACTTGGTTTCAGGTACAAAATGGGGATTTACGAGGATATTCTTGGGATCCGAGAGAGACATATTCTGAAGATTATCTTCCACCCACTATGAATCAGACAGTTCTGCCCAATGAAGAATATAAATCGATAATATTCAAAGGAATTCCTTATGCCAAACCTCCCGTTGGTGATTTGCGTTGGCGATCGCCTCAACCTGCTGAAGACTGGGAGGGTGTAAGAGAAGCTTTCACGGCCGGTGCTTCGTGTAGTTCAAACGGTTTCGTGCCAGGCAATTGGAGTGAGGATTGTTTGTTTTTAAACGTTTTTACGCCCAAACGAGCATTTTTGGAAAATCGCAAAGTGCCAGTGGGCGTATGGTTCCATGGAGGCGCATTTTCTGGTGGTGCAGGTCGTGTTTGATACATATGGTCCAAACTTTAGTTGGCATAGCTAAGAATTTCAATTTCAAAACTTGTAGTGTATGAAGTACAGTCAGGTACTGAAGTACAGTACAGTCTCGAGATGTGCATTTTGATTCTAGAGAGACATGCACATCTAGAGTCCCTCGACTGTACATGATCGGACATACTGTAGAAGTGTTGTTTAACTTTCTGTAATATTGTAACACCACATCTTATGAATTTTAACTCTTGATCACACATTTGAAGGTTCTATTATTCTTTATGACGGGCGCCATTGGTCACATGAAACAGATATGGTATTAGTGACTGTGAACTATAGATTGGGCGCACTAGGTTTTCTCATGTGGAATAATATAGAAGACGGAGAGACCCATAACGGAAATTGGGGCTTGTTGGATCAAACAATGGCGTTACAATGGGTCCAAGATAACATTCATTTAAGGGTTTTAAATATGATGGCATTTCTCGGCCGAATATTAGACATTTAAGTAACTTTTGCTCAAATATTTTTACTTAAGTAATAAATTCAAATCAGGTCACTAATAACATTTTTACCCTTATTGTTTTAGGGTAAAATACTCAACGTGTCCTTTGAATTCCTGGCCTTTTTTTAAATATACAGTCCCTACCTCAAAATCGTTACGATTTGTCGTTCAAAAAATCGTAACGATTTCGAGTCATCGTAACGATTTTGAGTCATTGGCTTTTTCACCCTTCAAATTAT
>SCLG01000055.1:33940-101495 GCA_004367875.1 Oikopleura albicans
AACATTTTTACCCTTATTGTTTTAGGGTAAAATACTCAACGTGTCCTTTGAATTCCTGGCCTTTTTTTAAATATACAGTCCCTACCTCAAAATCGTTACGCTCAAAATCGTTACGAAATGACGTCATACCTCAAAATCGTTACGATTTTTTTTTCGTAGTCGTGGTACTCAAAATCGTTACGATTTTTGATACGTTATTATGTACCTTGTCCAAAGTTTGAAAATGAACAAATTTAATATGTATTCAATGTTTCTTTTTTGCAATTTTTAGGAAAAACATAATTACACAGGTTGCGCCGTTATGTTTCACAAAAAAATTCGAAAAAAGTGAAACATAATGGCCCGAGCGGGAAACAGTGAAACATAACGTCATAGGGTTTAACATATAATCTATATGATATAAAGATATGTATATTAGGGGAAAATATTTTCTGAAAAAAGTGAAACATAACGGCGCACCCTATGTATTACATTGTATTTTTTGTTTAAGAAAAACTCAGATTGGGTTTTGGGCTCTCGATACATACAAGCTACTAAAATATATGATGGCCATAAAAAGCCAACTACCCAAATAAGTTACATTTTTTTAGAGAGAAGTTGTAACTTAGTTGGGTGGGGGACTGTACATGACTTTTATTCATTTTTACAATACATTTTTTGATTATATTACGAAAAAACACTAAACAAACAATAATTTGAAGGGTGAAAAAGCCAATGACTCAAAATCGTTACGATGACTCGAAATCGTTACGATTTTTTGAACGACAAATCGTAACGATTTTGAGGTAGGGACTGTATGGTAGGGACTGTATATATACAATCCCTACCACAAAATCGTTACGATTTGTGGTTCAAAAATCGTAACGATTTTGAGTCATTACGTTATTCCGTAACGATTTTGAGCGTAACCATTTTAAGGTAGGGACTATATATATTATTAACTTCTCATCTAAATTTGTCAAAGACTAAACCCCGGTGAACAGGCTTTTAGTGGCGACAAAGACAAAGTGATGATCTTCGGACAGTCTGCCGGTGGGGTTTCAGTTGCGCAGCATTTGATATATCCACAAAGCCAGCCACTTTTTCAATCAGCTGTTATCCACTCTAACCCGTTGACAATCGCATGTAAAGAATCATGGGAAGCTGGAATTCAAGCAAATTATTTTGCTAAGGACATTGGCTGCCCCACATTAGACTTGACATGTATGAGAAGCAAAACTAAAGAACAGGTCCGCCAAGCCCAAAGTGACAATCCGACTATTATCAATAACGATAAGCTACTTTATGCGGCGATGCCGTTTAGATTTGGATTGAAATGATTCGATATACACCCCTTACCAGTTACCTAAACAAAATGGGGTTATCTCAACACTTTTTGCACCGAAACGTATCAAGATTTTCAATTATCTTACCGAATGCCCTACCGAGTTATTTTAACAAAATTCAATTATCTTAACATTATTTTGAGCAAAACTGTTTTTAAGATAACTAGTTAGGTGGTGCACACAGGGCGCGCCCCTATTAGTGGTTAAACCAAAAACTGCCTGTTAACGGCAAGTCGACGTCAACGGCGCACCGTGTGAACTGAAAATAGACAATCTTTGAATACAAAGAATATCACGTCCCTATTAGTTACAAATTACTGAGAAAGTTAACTACTCAGCGTGTCACGCGTACGACCGGCGGTGGTTCAAGATATGTTTTTCTGAAACTCACTCGTATGATGGAGTTGACCCAAAGAGTACAAATTTGAAACAAAAAATATAATAAACGACACACTTTCAGGCGCTAGAGAACACTTCTGCACTTCGAATGGCTTTTCACTATGAAAAATGCTCTCTAGCGTCAAATCTTGTCTCGTTTCTTTAAATTTTAAATTTTATATCTATGTCATAGTAGTGATTCTATGGGTCGAACGCCATAGTAGTGAATATAAGGTAATTTATCGCACGTTGTTTATGTTTTTTATGTTTTTTCAACCTATAAACGCGGAGTATATTCCATTTTCCACACTAGTATGGCGTTTTTAGATAAAAGAATCACGATTTGGCGCTAGAAAGCATTTTTGACCGTGAAAGGCAGTGAATGTGAGGTATACATTTGTACTATATACATTTTTCGTAGTTTTTTTTTATTTTTAAAAATAAACTTCAAATCCAAAAATTTAGTCCAGTGGTCGACGGGGTAATGATCACGGAACAACCGTTTACTTCGTTAAAAACCGGCAATTACGACACAACAAAAGACATAATAATTGGCATCACGGAGCATGAGACGGAAATATACGTGCGTACGTTGTTTAGGGAACCGGTTAATGATATCACAATGAAAGCGGGAATGCGAGCCATTTTCAACGGTTACGGTGGAAAGGAGTTAATGGACCGGGCGATTGCAAAATATAACTCCATGGGTATACCATTGCCATACTGCAATTCAACAATTGGTGCAAACACCGCTATTGAATTAGCTATGGATAATGTTCTTAATTTGTTCCCCCAAATTACAAAGGTAGTTTTTTCATTCTGTATAAAACTTCCATTTTGTGCTGTTTTTTTAAATAACATTTGCACAGCTATCTTACAAGCACGTATCTTGCCTAAATGTAAATTACACATATTATATTTCGTCATGTTTACGTAATATTTCATTATTTCTGGTTTGCCTAGGGTATGTTGCATCCATTTATTGTTCAGAAATGTAATATTTCATCATTTTGCGACTTACGCCTCGCGCAGTTATCTTGTCATTTTTTGAAAATACGTTCGCAAAATAACTGTGCAAGTGGTGTATTTCTATGGTCAAACTGAAATGAGGGCTTTGAAAATGTTAAATTTTAGAAATACAAAATTTTCAAAGTAAAAATTTTCTACTAGTAGAATAAAAAATTTGTAAATTTTGAGCTTTGACATACTGTATTTTTCAAGTTTCGATATTTTCGGCACACACATCTTTGATGAAGTTTCCAGACTGTGTGCAAAACATAAATTTCATTTCAAACGTTGCCTATTTTGTTTTCAATTTTTACTAAATTTCATTTTATTTTTATGTATAGAGCAGTGGACGATGATTGTTTTCCGACAGTTGTCAATTCTAAAGTATCAACACCAACTAATTTTTGCGTTTTGATAAATTCGTCAACTTTCATCACGAAACATCCCTTTTGCATTTCGACATCTAACAATTATTTATTTTCTATGGTTTTCAATCTACAGTTGATGTGCACACAACGCGACGGTCTGCACACAACGCGACGATGCGCACACAACGCGACGGTTTTTGAGAAGTGGTTGTGTCGCGTTGTGTGCACATCAACTGTAATTATTGCACTTCAACGACTTTAAGATTATCAAAGATACCGAAAAAGTTTTGGGCCTCACTTTGGGAATGACTTTTACGGCTACGCCCGGCAGATTTTTTGCGTGTTTTCCCTATTCCACCTACGCACTACGGAGTTATCCACCAGGTTTTTTTTCGTGAAAGCCGCCGGATAACTACGCAGTTGGTGTATAATTTATTCTCTGCAGAACATTTTTTTACCTGGACTATTCAAATCAATCAATTGTTTGCTCTCGCTTTTTCGAAAATATCCGTTTTCGACATTTTGGATCTCGAGCGTTCTGGAATCTGGTTCCAACGAGATATTGAGCACATTGCTGGGCGTAACTTTTGCGAATAGTGTTTCAAATAAATTTTGGTTGGCTTTTTGTTTTTTCTCCCAAGTGCCTTCCATTAGTTGAATACTTTCAAGATATTCCTGAATCAATTTTTCCTCTGATTGGTCATTTTCTACCGGAGAAACTTCCGGAGATTCATGTAGAGAAAAACGGCTTCCCATAAGCTATGGCCCATAAGTTATGGGCCATAACGTAACTTTTTTGCTACTCTCCTTTAGCGCTAAAACGTGAACTGATTACGTAGTTTTTTTTTCCAGAAAGCAAACTTTCAAAAAGTGAATTTTAGAAATGTTTTCACTAAATTAGTGACATTTTATATTCAGGGCAAAGGCGGAGGATTGAAAGATCTTCTAACCAACGAAATTTTGTTTAATACACGATGTGAGGAAAGGTTAAGAATGATAAGAAAGAAAAAATATTTTTTACAAATGTTTTTAACACGAAAACTGTAAACCGTGAATTGTTTTTTTTTTGATCCACATTTTTAACACAGAGTGATTATAGTATGTTTGAAGCACAGCGAACTCCAAAAAAGTGTGGCGATTTCAAATTGATCATTAACGCGATATTTTAACAATAACTTTTAAACACGTTTTATCTTAAATCCGCTTTAAAAAAACTACGGGTAAAATAAAATAAAATACTATAAACTTTATACGTAAAATATTTTTTCAACAATTTTATTTTAACCGGAGTTTTTTTAAGACGGATTTAAGATAAAACGTGTTAAAAAATATTCTTAAAATATCACGTTAATGATCAACTTGAAATCGCCACACTTTTTTCGAGTTCGCTGTGGTTTTTGATATAATATCCTTTATTTTTTATTGAATTTCCTCGCGAAAACCTCCCAAAACCACAGATCGTCACGTTCAGACTGATTATCCCGCTTTTTCGCTTCTCTAACACGTTAGAAATGGAAACTAAAACTGTGGCGATTACAAGAACTATTCATGTTAGGGTACTTTTTTAACCTAACGAAAAGGAGCTTGTCCAAGCTGCATGTGAAGATTTATTGGGCCAACCATTAGCTGGTCTTGTATGTGGCCAATTACCGCCTGCAATTTGTGATAGTGTCAATATTTGCGACCCTGAAATTTATGACGAACGGAATAGTCTAGAAGTTGCAGCATCCGATTTAGTTTTTGTGTGTCCAATGCGTCAATGGGCAATGGTTGACCCCGCAAAACAGGGCAATATTTGGGTGTATCAATTTCGCGATATAATGCCAGCAAACGTGGAATCTCAAACTGGTCCTAATTATCGCCGGTGTTTCAATGAAGTATCCTGCCATGCAGTTAGGCTGTCCAAACGTGACTAATATGTTTGCTAATCAGTTTGTCGGGTACAATTTTACCGTAAAACAATAACGCGATTCAACAGACTTTTTGTCCGAACACGTAGGTTCGATAATTTTTCTGTCTGACGCTACCGATGAAATTTCCGATTACCTTTTGTGGGCGCACCAACCTATAGGCCAAAAATCGTTGCGTTGTGGGCGCACTGTAGCGTTGTGAGGCGTAGCGTTGTGGGGCGTAGCGTTGTGGGCGCAAGGACTGTAATCGAAATAATAAAACATGTAATTCGTGACAATTTTACTTCTTCAACGAAAACAAAACAAAAAAACTATTACCGTATTTGGACCATCAAATTGGACGCTCATAAAAGCATTACAAATCATAGGAAAATTGCTCGAAGCCTCACAGTCTAAGAGTCCTCATACGGTACATGTAATATTTAAAAGATTATATTAAAATTATAATATAAATTTGTAACATGAACGCTCTAAGTATATCAAGATCAAATTAGTTATGTGGATTATATGTACAGTCTACATTTAGCTGACTTAAGTTATATGTTCGAACTGGAACGAAGAATCGACTGTAACAGTAGTGGTATGTACATTTGTAATAGCACATATGTATACCGAGCGGTGAACAGAATACCATACGTACAAATAAAATGTTTTTCCGTATATATTGTTATTTTGAAAAACATTTTCTTTAAAAAACGGTTTCTTGGAAAAATGATATTAGACAATCCGACCCCTCTCGATAAGAAATGTGTTCCCGTCTCATCCCATTTTCATTTTCTTCAAAAAAATAAACTCCGATACTTGTTTTCTCCGAAAATCGTTTTCTTCCGGTTTTTCCGAATGACCACAGTGCCGTGATAATTTTAGATTTGGTTAATGACGAGATTTTCCACCGATGTCCTCCAGTCGACAATGACGGGAAAATAATGGAACGCGCAATGCGTCGTTACTGGGCAAATTTGGCCATGAATGGCAATCCGAATGACTCAACCGGTAAAGATTATCCCTTAGATGTTTATGCAAATGACCCGGAAATGCTTGAATGGGAGACTTTCGGTAATAATGGTAATAATGGTTGGTTTTTGTTCCAATCCCAAGACGGAAACGTAGAACACAAAAACGACACAATGCGCATGGAATACAACTTTAAACAGGAAATTTGTGACTTTTGGGATGAAGAAGATGCATATATCAATATATAGATACGGATATGTGCTGAAAGAGACGTTGATTCATTATTTCAAATAATTTATTTGTCCTGACACATTCAAGACTTCTCGGACCCATTTATCGGTATTCAATAAATCGGATTATTCAAAAATTGTTTTTATTGTATAAATGTTGAAACTTAACTCACAGGTGCAAGTGCGTGTAAATAGACACGCAACTGGTTTTTTTCGTCGATTTAAGGCCGATGGAGGCCCGTAGGGCAAAACGGGTATTGGTGACCCCCCCCCCCTCAACTTTTCGAGAAAATTCGATTGACGGTGTTTTTTGCGTAGGTTCGAGATTTCAAACAGCTCTCTAGGGGGCTCTGGTGGCCCAAATTAATTTCTGAATAATCAGATCGAGGTAGTTTGACGAACTCTACCACTTGGCTTTACTATTTTTATTCGATCTCCGTTTTTCCGGCGACTTCGCCCGCTCGTTGGTTTATCCGGCCACTTTTTTTCCCATTTTTTGCGGCTAGTATGTTCACATAGTGCGAGTTTATCCGCTCAACTTATTTGGCCGGTTTTCGAAAGCGAAAATAGCCCGATAAACCCACAGGCTGGTGTATTGTAAAATTGCTTAAACTTATCACAACTTTTATGGTTAAAAAATCTTTTCAAAGGCACTCCGAAAAAAATATCGTAGCGCTTTTGTGCCACGACGTCATTTTGTAACACGTGGAACAATACTTGAGATTCAAATTATTTATTCTTAAATAAATTTTTCAAAGAAAAAAATGTTTTGGCCTTGAAAAAATAAGGCAAAACTACAGACTTGTTACGCTGTTACGGTATGTTACATACAGTGTATGTTTTGTGTACTTCAACTTTTATTACGTTGGATTTAGGGCGTTTAAATTTTTACTACAATATTTAAATTTGTAGTTTGAATGTCAAGATATACCGTATGGGGACTCTCAGACTGTGAGGCTTTGAGCAATTTTCCTCTGATTTGTAACGCTATTCTGACGTCACTCTCACAGTCTGAGCGTCCCCATACGGTATATTATTTTCACTACAATGAGTATTTCTCCGTGACTGGTTTTTTAATTCAATGTTTTTTTTTCAAACTACCGTATTTATATTTTTGGCAAACTATATTAACTCGTCCACGTTTTTAATGGTCTCGCGCGACCAAGGTTTTTTTCTTTTCAATAAATTAATATGTTAACTACAACCGATTTCCAAACAAAAACTGCCGTTTCCCCCCAAATTTCATCTACTTTTTTTCTGAATACGAATCAATATTGTGAGATTNATGGAACGCGCAATGCGTCGTTACTGGGCAAATTTGGCCATGAATGGCAATCCGAATGACTCAACCGGTAAAGATTATCCCTTAGATGTTTATGCAAATGACCCGGAAATGCTTGAATGGGAGACTTTCGGTAATAATGGTAATAATGGTTGGTTTTTGTTCCAATCCCAAGACGGAAACGTAGAACACAAAAACGACACAATGCGCATGGAATACAACTTTAAACAGGAAATTTGTGACTTTTGGGATGAAGAAGATGCATATATCAATATATAGATACGGATATGTGCTGAAAGAGACGTTGATTCATTATTTCAAATAATTTATTTGTCCTGACACATTCAAGACTTCTCGGACCCATTTATCGGTATTCAATAAATCGGATTATTCAAAAATTGTTTTTATTGTTGTAACTTCAGCATTTTATGCAACTGCGGGTTTATTCGATCTCCGTTTATCCGGCGACTTCGCCCGCTTGTTGGTTTATCCAGCCCTTTTTTACCATTTTTGCGACTAGCATGTTCACATACTGCGAGTTTATCCGCTCAACTTATCTGGCCGGTTTTCGAAAGCGAAAGTAGCCCGATAAACCCACAGGCTGGTGTACAATTTGTAAAATTGCTTAAACTTATCACAATTTTTATGGTTAAAAAATCTTTTCAAAAGCACTCCGAAAAAAATCGTAGCGCTTTTGTGCCACGACGTGATTGAGTAACACGTGGAACAGTACTTGAGATTCAAATTTTTTTTTAATAAATTTTTGAAAGAAAAAAATGTTTTGGCTTTGAAAAAATTAGGCAAAACTAAACTTGTTACGCTGTTAGGGTATGTTACATACCGTGTATATTTGTGTACTATCTTCAACTTTTATTACGTTGGATTAAGGGATTTTTACTACAATATTTAAATTTAGTTGGAATGTCAAGATATACCGTATGGGGACTCTCAGACGGTGAGGCTTTGAGCAATTTTCCTCTGATTTGTAACGCTATTTTGACGTCACCCTCACAGTCTGAGCGTCCCCATACGGTAGATTTTTTTCACTACAATGAGTATTTCTCCGTGACTGGTTTTTAATTCGATGTTTTTTCTCAAACTATCGCAGTGATTTTCAAACGCGAAAAAATAAATACTGTTACCACTTTTTGGTAACGTTGCTTGACAGTGCGTCTGAGACCTATGTGGCCTATCATTGGTCTTTTTTGAGCGCGTTGGACCAATCACCGAAAGGCAATTTCCTTCTTTTAAAATATTTTTGTATTACAGTCCTCCCCAGGGGAGGCTCCCCTTCTTAAGTGCCGCAAAAGGAGAAATATACATTTTCGCTTAAAAATTTTTTCGCGTTTTAAAATCAGGACGATACCGTATTTATATTTTTGGCAAAATATATTAATGTGATGGTAAAATTATGTTTCACTGTAAATTCCATTTGTACTCAGAAAGCATTAATTTGCCATTTATTTCATAGTAAAAAAAAACTATAAAATTGTATCCCGTGATATTATGCGAAACTATAACCGTAAAAATTGGCAAACAAGCTGGGAAAATCTCTCATTAATCGAGAGTACGAGGAATTTATAACTAACAACCTGGTCTTGTCAAAAATCAAAGCACTGACTTCCTTGTTCATTTCGTTTTCCCATTTTGAAAGTCGTTTAATTTTTTCATCTAATTCGTCCCTTTCGAGAATGCAGATAATAATAAACCAATTGTGGAAAAGTCGAAATTTATAAACAACCTTGATAAAACAAATAAATCATCGCGCCTTCAAAATTCACGTTGCGTTTCATCCGCTGGTAGGTTGCCGTAGTATAAAACCGATTTTTGGCTTCTAACCCCCACACAGAAAGTCCAAACGGTATCCGATAAGGAACCGACTTGCTCTTTTTTGTTATTTTTTTTTGTATTTTCTGCTCAGATTTTTATTTTTTTGTATTTTTTTGTGCATTTCGCATTTTTTCTTTTTTTTTCGATAAACAGATATTAACTTTTTTGCTTCTGAAAAATGAAACTTTTCAACGTTGCCGCTCTTGCCACAGTCGCTTCGGCACAAAACTGGCAACGATCTCGAGATGAAATTGTCGGAGGATTTACTCAAGTTCCAGATGGGTAAGTGAAAATTAATTTCAGAAATATTTCGTTTTCATACAAAATTAGTCACAGCTTTTTTGAGAGTTTTAGCAATAAATTTGAAAAAAAATACAATGTTCAAATATAGATATGTTATAAGTACAGTATGAGTGATTTGAATTTTGAACGACGTATTTTCTAGAATTTCTACTATTCAAAAATGGATTGACTCACTCTGTATTATAGAAAGTTTTTGTTTATAGAGTATTTTTTTCTTTATTTTATGAATTGAAAAAATCTCTGCAAAATTACAGGGTGAGGTAATATAGATGCTAAGCCGTTTTTTGGTGACTTATATTCGCTCAGCGCACTCGCGAACCAAAAACGGCTTAGCATCTATATTACCTCACCCTGTAGGTTAAACACTATATTTTAAGTGATAAACTTCGAAAAATAGGTTTTAATTTAAGGGTTTTCGACCTTAACTTACTTTATATTAGCTCTTCATAATAAATACCGTTTTTGTCTAGTATTAACGTGTAATTTTATCAAGTTTTATGGAAACCGTCAAGAGATATTATGTTCCTTATTTTTATATTTAGATATGAGGGTACCTTCGAAGGCTTTAACGTTACTCAGCTCATGGATGAGAACGCCGAAGATGACCTCTTCCGTGAATTTGAGGACTCATTTTTTCACATGAACTCGCCAATGGGCCGAAATGACTTCACCGATGAAGAAAAAGCACTTATCCGCAAATTCAAGCTGATGAAGAACATGATCGTGTATCTTCAACGCATTCCACTCTTCGGCAAGTTTTGCTTTTATGGATGCTACTGCTTTGCCAAGGGACCCAAAGAGCTTTTGATTGATGCTGGCAACGGAAAACCAATGGACGGCGCAGACAATGCTTGCCGCCACCATCTCGTAAGCATTATTTGATATACCGGTTTTACCGGTTTTATTCACCAAATGCCAAATTTACTGAAATCAAGTGATCTTAAAAAAACGTTGACAACAATATTACGTCTAGTTTCGATTTTTTTTAGAATTTTCATTTACCAGTAGAGACCGATAAAGAAAAACCGATTAATTTTCTTATTTTGGCACTTGAAATGCTTCGGATTTTCTGTTTTGCTTTTCACTCTAGCGCACTCGACTTTACTACCCGGTAGCGCGCCCGACAGTGCCAAATTGCACGTTTTTTCTGATCCCCTTTGTTTTTTGATTCAATTTGCAGTTATTTTTTGCAGAATTTTAAAAAATTCGAGAACCAGCGGTTCAAAATATCCATTTTGAGAAAAAAACGGAAAATTTGAACTCTAAATTTTAATCTGGATCTCAATAATAAAAAGGCATAGTGACAAATGGACCATTAGCTATGGTCATTGCGAGAAGTTTCTGTTGAAAAATTCATCTAATTCGAATTCCTCTAGCAATGCCACAGCTGCACAAAACTAGACTTCGAAGATAAATGCGATGTCACCGATGGCTACAAATTTACCGCCAAAGAGGATGAAGTAACCGGTATTCGATGGATTCAATGTCTAAATGCCGAAGGTTCATGCAAACGCTCAATCTGCGAGTGTGATAAAGCACTTGCTTATGATTTGGCCGATGCTGAAACCGAGTGGAACATCTTACACCACTCTCGATGGGGACAATTCGATGCCCAATTGAACTGTGAGCGTCATCAACCAGGCGGCCGGGATGGTGCCACACGAACAGAAAAACTTTCTGAGGTAAGTACACGTACTTTTGTCGATTAGAACGAAATATCATAAAAAAAAAACATGATTTTCGGAAGTACCAAATTCAATTTTTGGCAAAATTTTTCGGAAATCTAGAAATTGACCCGATAAAAAAATGATTGCATTTCAATCATCACTGTTAAACCTACCGGATGCTGGTTCGGTTTATGATTTTGATAACTAAAAATACAAATTAATTGAAAAAAAAAACATAATTTTTGAAGATGGTACTTCCTTTTTGAAGAGAATTTTTGGAAATTTAGACATTCGCGAGATAATAAACTTGTCTTTCAAACCAGCGATATGAGATCGATTTACTCCGAATTTGAGTTATCATTTTGAAAAATAAAAACTCATTTTTACTCCCGTTTTGGATAACGTTTCCAGTTTCGGACTTAAAAAAATGACTTTTGTAGCCATCCGGTCCCGAATGCTGCGGCGAGTACCCACGAAGATTCCCATTCCACTCTGATGATGGCTATGGAAACGTCCATAGGTGTTGCGTATCGTCAGATGGGTATGGCCGATCTTACAACCCAAACAGACTCGACTGCTGCGGTAACGGCGCACTCAAAACGATTGGCTCATGTGAAGACTAATTTCCAACAAACGACAATCAACCCTAGCAAAACTCAAAACCTTAATTATGTAAAGAGTAACAAAAAACTAAACTTAAAAATTTTTCCGATCGAAAAAAAAATTCCGTATATGAGAAAAAAAGAAAAAAAGATGTCCAAAAATCAAAAAATCATCAATCTGAAAAAAATTCTTTGAAATAAGAGTAAATTTTTTAGAATTTTTTCTAGATTATTCAATCAGTGAGCAACAAAAATTGCAATTTTGTTGCCCATTAACCTACGTATTACTCGCGAATGTTAATCTTGAAAGAAGAGGTTATGTTCATATTCTAACCACTCACTGTACAAAAAACTATCTACTGTATATTATATAAGCTGAATAAAAGGGATCCTATTTTATAAAATCATGTTTTTATTTCTTTAATCTGTAAAAATAGATGTTTCAAAGAACTGCGCACTACAATATAGCAAAATAACAAATTACTGTATGATTCGTCTTTAATGCGGAACAAAATGGGCTCGTTCTTATTTGCTAAAATCCGCTATAGAGCGTCAAAATTATAATCAATGATAATGTTGTTGTTGTTAAACACAAATTCCAAAAACTAATATATATATAATACAACATTTTTTCGTGAAACCTTAATATTTGTCAGAGTTATTTTTCAAATGATCGTTGAACTTGGAAATCATCCGAAATCCTAACATCTTTGGTGAAACAAATTTGTCACTAGTGAAATAGAAAAAATGTGTATCTTAATTGATGTGAACATGTCCAAAATATTTATTTTCAACGGAATTTCATTTATCTTGTTTGCTTATTATCAATGCTCCAAATATCAACCAAGGGGATCATTATAGTATATGTCCCAGTCATAGTGGCGTAAGTGCAAAGCAAAAAATAGGAGTTTTTACAGTACGTTACGATTGTAATGACTTCTTAAATGTCCGTTAAATGCAGAATGAGACCCAAAAGCTCAGCATATGCAGTTCTTACCGGATGGGGACGCTCAAATTGTAAGGGAATACCGTTACAAACCAAAGGAAAATCCTCACAGTCTGAGAGTATTTGGAATTCACTCCAATATAGACGCTAATTTCGAGAATAAAAAACGTCCGTATTGGAGGTAAGGACTGTGAGGGTAAAAAATACACATCTAGCTGTTATCTAGTAGATTTTCGTTTCATGCGAATTTCTTGGATATAGCTCTTATATCTTGTTAAAAAATTGCAACAACACAAAAAACACGAAAAAAAGGTAGCGTCCGTATTGGAAAAACGCTTTTCTCGTGTAAAAGGCGTTCGTATTGGGAGCATCGTCCGTATTGGGAGCGTCCGTATTGGAAGTAGGGACTGTAACCAGGGCTCGGCAAAAATTTAAAAAAATAAAGCTCAACTTTCCTCAGCTCATGAGGTCAGCTTGAAAAAAAAGCTTAACTTTCCTCAGCTCACGAGGTCAGCTTGAAAAAAAATCTCAACTTTCCTCAACTGCCTAGGTCAAATCGAAAAAAAGCTCAACTTTCCTCAGCTTACGAGGTCAGCTTTAAAAAAAAGCTCAACTTTCCTCAACTGTCGTATGTGTCCAAAAAAAAAACTTTCCTCAACTTTCCTCGGCAGTTCGAAAGGACTTTTGAGGAAAAGTAACTTTTGCCGAGCCCTGACTGTAACAACTTTTTAATTGAAAGTATGGAATTCACGTTTGGACACAGTATACTTAATTTATTTTTTTCGAACAGCGTGAAGGAAGCGATAAGCAACTCAAAGTAATCCGGAGTTAAACGACCGTTTGAAGATACTTGCAATCTCCCAAATGAAAGTGGCCTATATTGTCAACATTGTTCTATCGCAGTGATTTTCAAACGCGAAAAAATAAATAATGTTACCACTTTTTGGTAACGTTGCTTGACAGCGCGTCTGAGGCCTATGTGGCCTGTCATTGGTCCTTTTTATAGCTCAATGAAGCTCAAAGAATGGATTGCTCGGAATTCTAAAGCTTAAAGAAGGAAATAGCTCAAAAAAGGACCAATGACAGGCCACATAGGCCTCAGACGCGCCGTCAAGCAACGTTCCCAAAAAAATGGTAACATTACTTATTTTTTCGTGTTTGAAAATCACTGCGATACATTGAATTCTGATCCACAAATCGTGACGTTTTGGGAGCTGGACTGTACTGTTTCTCTGTATTTCTAACCATTAAAACCTCAATTTGTATATTTGTGTGAATCAAAATGGAAGTCACGAGCTCAAAAAAATGCTTTTACATGTTTCTGCTATGAAAAAAGAAGCATTCATGGAAACTGACCAAAAAGGGGTTCAAAAGACTACAGACGCTAAAAGAAGACAAAATAGTCTAATTAAAATTAGAAGATGGATTTTTTTATTAACAAAAAAAAATAGTTAAAAAAATTAATTAGCTGTAAATATAAATTAATTTTTCGAAAACTGGAAAGACATCTTTTACTAGTAATTAACAAATCTTGGAAAGCCGCAGTTTCTGTGAACGGAACAGCATTGTCTGGTGGGGTGAAAAAAGTGTTCAGACTGCATGTGTTAAAAATAATTTTGAAATTTTCACAATCGAAAATTCAGAAAAAAATAACAAATTCGAGTGCGTATTTAGATATTGTACCGCCATTTGATTAGTATCGTAGCGGGTAATATTTTTCGAATTTCGTGTTAACTCTATAAATTAATATAGCACTTTAATTAAGTAGAACTTTTTGATAGCTGGTTTAAATATACTATGATGAAATATTGAGTTCAATACATTTGAAGTTGTTCCTTATATTTTTGATTTACGCACCGTTCAATAAAATGGTTAACACGACTATTCTGATGTGGGTAAACTGCCATTTAACTTCGGATCCCTACGTAGTAAAAAAATAACTTTCATTGAAATACGTTCACTTTTTTGAATTGTGTAAAAATTGGTCTAACTAACTTTTTTAATCATTAATTAAGTGTGATATCGGTCAATTTCGCCTATTTGGACCTTCGAAAGAAAGAGACGAAATTTTAAAACAGTTTGCAGACCAGAAATTTTATGTATAACGCGTTGTTAACTTCAATTTGCGTCAACGTAGGTTGAATCTTTCNAAACCTAAATTGGCGTAACTTAACAGTTTTTAAAAAGTTTTCCAGCACTTTCGCCTACGCACTACCTATGTAACTTAACAAAATGGGCGTAACTTAACAAAAATCACGTAACTTAACACCTTTTTTCCCAAAAGTTTTGTTAAGTTACGTAGACAGGTGGTGTATTAATTCATTTTTCGAAAACTGGAAAGACTGCTTTTACTAGCAATTAACAAATCTTGGAAATATTAAATATTGTACCGCCATTTGATTAGTATCGTAGCGGGTAATATTTTTCGAGTTTCCTGTTAACTCCATAAATTAATATAAAACTTTAATTAAGTAGAACTTTTTGATAGCTGGTTTAAAGATACTATGATGAAATATTGAAGTCAATACATTTGAAGTTGTTCCTTATATTTTTGATTTACGCAACGTTCAATAAAATGGTTAACACGACTATTCTGATGTGGGTAAACTGCCATTTAACTTCGGATCCCTACGTAGTAAAAATAAGTTTCATCGAAATACGTTCACTTTTTTGAATTGTGTAAAAATTAGTCTAACTAACTTTTTTAATCATTAATTAAGTGTGATATCGGTCAATTTCGCCTATTTGGACCTTCGAAAGAAAGAGACGAAATTTTAAAACAGTTTGCAGACCAGAAATTTTATGCATAACGCGTTTTTAACTTCAATTTGCGTCAACGTAGGTTAAATCTTTCTGAATTTTCACCCTTCGTCGGGATATCCAATAAAAAAGCCCGATTTGGTCCGAAATTTGATCCGCATACTGTAAAAGCCAATCATTCAGTTTTTTCATACAGTTAACCTACGTTGACGCAAATTGAAGTTGAAAACGCGTTACCTTTTCGATGTTGCAAATATCCCGTAGGTTTTACTTTTGGGACGCTGCGGGACCTTTCCTGATGTCCAATAAGGCTGCAAGTATTTGCAAATGATAAATTAGACTTAAAAGTCAAACTTACGGCATCTTTGATACGTCAAAAAGTTATGAATTTTTTTGTTTAATTAATTAAAATCTGTTTTCAAATTGGTCTCTGCTGCGCCCCAACAAACCCCCGTATACGAAACGCATAAAAATCAACATGTGGGACGATATGTTTTGAATTCAGATAATGCAATACATTCTTAGTAGTTGTGCTTCATGATGAAACATATATTATTATATTTCCACCATTCTCCATAGCTTACGTTAATTGAAAATGAAGCGTGCTCTGGTACCAAACGAATGATTGGTTTTGCAGAACTTCGTCATGTCAAAAAACGTTGCCGGCGGCAAAGTTCCAGTAGCCATTTATCATTGATATTTTTCAATTCCTAATAAGTATAATATTTATTTTTCGCCCATGAGACAGCGCCGATTTCGTTGACTTTTTTTATTTTATCTATATTTACATTAAATATTTTTTTAAAAATGACAATTGTAAGATACTTAAAGAGGTATTGATGATTATGCAAGTCGACTTTTCGTTTTGGTTTAAGAGGTGACATATTATGAATGCAATAAATTGCCTTTTCGTATTCATAACAGTAGTAACTGGTCAAATCGCCGTTCAAAATCCGGTAAGTGCATTTTTAAATTGGATTTAGTCCAGAGAGTTAAGTTTTTTTCGTCTAAAAGGCTGTGCTGCATTTTTAAATGCCAATTGCGCGAGGAAATTTATTCAACACTTGCGTAATGCACGATCATAATTTTTTTTTTCATTATTCAATGCGTAATCTAGGGCGACACGCAAATTATAATTATAATTTATTTATGGGTTTAAATTGATTATACCGTTGACTCAACCATTTTAATTATTTAGAAAGATATAAAAAAGTAATTCATGTTTTCTTTTTCGAATCTTATGCAGATAATTTATTCAGATCGTACTTTCGTTATAAAATTGTAAAAATGATATCGAACTTAGTATCATGATATTAGCGAAAAACTAACTTCAACATTTGCCTAAAAGCATTTTTAAATTTTTACAGCATAGAAAACGACAAATTTGAACTGTGCGCTTCTTACTATTTTTTGTGAAATATAACTATCCCCTGTCCTCTAGAGTGCTCGCGAGTCACAAAGGGAAAAATATCGAAAAGTTACGTGTTTTTTTTAATCAACAAATGAGCAAAAGCTAATACAGTTGGTGCGCCCACAACGCTACAGTGCGCCCACAACGCTACGCTTTTTGGGGACGTGATTGCGTAGCGTTGTAGCCGCACCAACTGTAGTTCGGAACGCCCGGGCGCGCCTAATATTAAGGAAGTTTGTTGAGTTGTTAAATTCATATTTAAAACTGTTTATAAATGAATTTCTAGCTCGATGAAAAAAAAACACAACGTAATTTAGCTTATTTATATAAATGAAAAAAAAATTTGTCGAACTTTTGACCAAATACATATCTTCATTTTCAAATACGATTGCATAAGACGGAAGAAAAAATTGAAATAGAGAAATAGACAGTAAAAATCACCCTTAGTCTACTATGTATAATATATGTAATTTACACATGCGGCATGTGTGACATGCCGCATGTGTAACATGCAATTATTTGTTGGTATTTACATTATACTTTGTATTGATTCATGTGCTAAAATTACAGGTATATGATACCCTTTGATATACACAGGGTGCGTCGTTATGTTTCACCCCGTTATGTTTCACTTTTTCCCGCCCGTGGTGTTATGTTTCACTTTTTTGAGAAAATATTTTCCCCGAATACATATCTTTATATGTTAAGCCCTTCGCCGTTATGTTTCACTGTTTCCCGTTCGGGCCATTATGTTTCACTGTTTTTCGAATTTTTTTGTGAAACATAACGGCGCACCCGGTGTACCGTATATCAAAAGAAATATTGAAAACGTGAGCCAGCTAATCCAACTTCCAATCGTATGAAAAATATTTTAAAAGACGTACAGTATGTTACATATTTATACAAAGTACTTACTAAAATGGTTAAAGTTGGCCAAATTATTACCAAACGACACGCGAAAATCCATGAATTAAGATTAATTAGAAGCCCAGCAAAAATCTGTAACGAAAACGTTTTAAATCATTGTTTTTCTTCGTTCGTCAGCCTATTTTTACTGTCATTTACTGTTCATTATTGTCATGACAAAAACAAAATGTTATTTTGGGCCCGACGCTTTAAATTTAACCACCGTGGATGTTTGATGGAAACATTGATTTTCTTTTTCGATTCTGATTTTGTCTAGTGTACGTTTTTTGGCCAGTTCCATTTATAAATTCGTTTACATGCATTGCGGAATTCAATCGTGCATATATTTATAGGTTCATTATGACATTGCTCAATTCTGGCCGGGTGGATTTCAGGCCGGGCCATACAGTTTACGGCAACATTCTAAAAANAATTTTTAAATGCCAATTGCGCGAGGAAATTTATTCAACACTTGCGTAATGCACGATCATTTATTATTTTTTTTTTTCATTATTCAATGCGTAATCTAGGGCGACACGCAAATTATAATTATAATTTATTTATGGGTTTATATCGATTATACCGTTGACTCAATTATTTTAATTATTTAGAAAGATATAAAAAAAGTAATTCATGTTTTCTTTTTCGACATAATGAACCTTATGCAGATAATTTATTCAGATCGTATTTTCGTTATAAAATTGTAAAAATGGTATCGAACTTAGTATCATGATATTAGCGAAAAACTAATTTCAACATTTGGCTATGGGCGTAATTTTTAAATTTTTTCATCATAGAAAACGAGAAGTTTGAACTGTGCACTTCTTGCCATATTTTGTGAAATATAACCATCCCCCTGTCCTCTAGAGTGCTCGCGAGCCACAAAGGGAAAAATATCGAAAAGATAGTTTTTTTTTAATCAAAAAATGCGCAAAACCTAATACAGTTGGTGCGCCCACAACGCTACAGTGCGCCCACAACGGTACGGTTTTTGGGGACGTGATTGCGTAGCGTTGTGGGCGCACGAACTGTAGTTCAGAACGCCCGGGTGCGCCTAATATTAACGAAGTTTTTTGAGTTGTTAAATTCATATTTAAAACTGTTTATAAATGAATTTCTGACTCGATGGAAAAATAACACAACGTAATTGTAGCTTTTTTATATACAATTTTATATATACCGTAGGGGGACTCTCTGATGGAAGTGCTTTAAGCGAATGCGCTACCTAAAATCATATGCGCTGCCTAAAAGCACTCCCATCAGAGAGTCCCCCTACGGTACATATATATAATAATCAACAATTTATTTGGGGTGGGGACTGTAAATGAAAAAAAAAATATTTGCCAAACGTTTCGACCAAATTCATATCTTCATTTTCAAATACGACTACATAAGACGGAAGAAAAAATTGAAATACAGAAATAGACAGTAAAAACCACTCTTCTACTATGTACAATATTATACATGTAATGTGTACAAGCAATTATTTGTAGGTATTTACATTATACATACATGTATTTGTACTTTGTACTAATTCATGTGCCAAAGTTACAGGTATATCAAAAGAAATATTGAAAACGGGGGCCAGCTAATCCAACTTCCAATCGTATGAAAAATATTTTAAAAGACGTACAGTATGTCACATACTTATACAAAGTACTTACTAAAAATTTTAGTAACATTATGTTCAAAGTTGGCCAAATTATTACCAAACGACACGCAAAAATCCATGAATTAAGATTAATTAGAAGCCCATCAAAAGTCTGTAACGAAAACGTTTTAAATCATTGTTTTTCTTCGTTCGTCAGCCTATTTTTACTGTCATTTACTGTTCATTATTGTCATGACAAAAACAAAATGTTATTTTGGGCCCGACGCTTTAAATTTAACCACCGTGGATGTTTGATGGAAACATTGATTTTCTTTTTCGATTCTGATTTTGTCTAGTGTACGTTTTTTGGCCAGTTCCATTTATAAATTCGTTTACATGCATTGCGGAATTAAATCGTGCATATATTTATAGGTTCATTATGACATTGCTCAATTCTGGCCGGGTGGATTTCAGGCCGGGCCATACAGTTTACGGCAACATTCTAAAAACATTTAGGTTTTTTAAGATANAAAGTTGGCCAAATTATTACCAAACGACACGCGAAAATCCATGAATTAAGATTAATTAGAAGCCCAGCAAAAATCTGTAACGAAAACGTTTTAAATCATTGTTTTTCTTCGTTCGTCAGCCTATTTTTACTGTCATTTACTGTTCATTATTGTCATGACAAAAACAAAATGTTATTTTGGGCCCGACGCTTTAAATTTAACCACCGTGGATGTTTGATGGAAACATTGATTTTCTTTTTCGATTCTGATTTTGTCTAGTGTACGTTTTTTGGCCAGTTCCATTTATAAATTCGTTTACATGCATTGCGGAATTAAATCGTGCATATATTTATAGGTTCATTATGACATTGCTCAATTCTGGCCGGGTGGATTTCAGGCCGGGCCATACAGTTTACGGCAACATTCTAAAAACATTTAGGTTTTTTAAGATAACAAAAAAACGAATAAATCTATTTTCACGTACGAAAATAGATTTTTATATGTCTCCGATATCTCTCAAAAATAAAATCCCTAAAAAATAGTATACTTATGAATATTAAACAACTTTTTAAACATGTTTAAACTTTTGTTCATTTGAAAAAACTTCGGTTCGTGTGGGCACACCGTTTGGATGTAATCAACGATAGAATTGAATATTGGTACTAAACTACTTGACCGGCTGAGGAGAGTTAGTTTCCCTTTGTCACATATTTATTTTATACAGTCCTTACTCTCAATATAGACGCACTCAATACTGACGATTTCTTCCAACACGGACATTTTTTGTGAAAAATGTCTCCAAAACAGTCAAAAAATGGATACTAAATGACAACTCACCCCAATACGGACGCTATTTTCGAGAATCAAAACTGTCCGTAGTGGAAGTAAGGACTGTAGTCGATTTTCTATACCTTTAATTTTTCGGAAACGCAAATTGCACAATTGGAAGGCCGGGACTGTATTGTATAATTTTTATTAGCGAAAAGTTGCTCCTGAAGGCAATTTGCGGCACAAAAGCATGTTTTTTAAATGTTTATTTTGTCGCTAAACTGTAAGCAGCCCATTGCAGGCTAAAGTTACAATTGTTCTCAAAAAGAATATTAAATTTGGTTGGATCATGAAGTTGACTTTTACGACACCAGTTAGTTCAATGGAAATCTTTGACGCACAAGTGGCCGAAATCTCACCCGATAATCACGTTTATATACTCAAACATCAAAACTATAATGCGGCATTGGCAACACATCAAGGTAGAGTAAGCATATAATATTTGTGAGCTTTTAAAAGTTTTAACCCCATATTCTTGGCCGGGTTGTCGGCGTAGCACAGACTTCAAAAAAGTAGTACATACAGTCCTCACTCTCAATACGCACTCAATACGGATAATTTCTTCCGACAGGGACGTTTTGTGGAAAAATGTCCCCAAAACAGTCGAAAATATTTTTTGCGGCTAAGCTTACTTTTTCAGAACAAAAAGAGTCGGTTTTAAAAGTAAAGATTTCTTGCTATTAGGACTGTAATTTGTCTCAATTTAGAAGAAAAAAACTTTCTTTGAAAAGCATCCATATAATATGGATAATGTAATTTGTATAATCGCAAGATCTACGTTTTTTGCACTTGAACTCGTTAATTAACCGACCACATTTTTGTAATTAAGTTTGTTTGATAATGAAAAAGTGTAAAACTTTACATTACCTTGGACCTTCGAAATAATCTCCGTTTTTTTTTTTACTTTTGAATAACATATTATCTAAATTTTATATTATAATTATTATTTTCGGTGATTACGACAGCTAAAAACAACATAGAACTATCAATTATAAGATAAAACAAAACAAATTGGTAGATTTATATTTTCAAAGAAACATTGAGTAAAAAAGTGATTTAGAAGAATTTCAGGATTTATTTTTGACCCAAAAAACTCATTATTGTGAATTAGATAAATTTCTAAAAAACTATCTCCATAAGCGTGTTTAATTTATAGATTTTAAAACACTAGCAAAGTCAAATTTAATTTTGCTAAAAGTGTATTTTTATCAGGACAGGTAGCAATTTTCTTCACCGCCACGCAGCCAGATGGCGTGTCTGGACCGCCAAATTCCGAGATTTTGTTAATTGAACTGGCGAATACGTTTGAGACCGTGGAAGAAGCACTAAAACGTGTGGGTACAACAATTCAAAGTGACGGAACCGGCAATAAATTAGAAACCACGCCATCAAGTCGTATCAATCCCGTTTTCGATCCAATCGGTAATACCCCATCGTTAGGCTGTCCAAACTGAATTCCAAACACCTATTAGACATACCGGCCTAATAAAAGATTCTCCGAGGAGAATATTTTCTATAAGTACCAAATAAAGCTATAGTACTAATTGAAGTCTCAGTGCCAAAATAGTGTGCGTCCCGCAATAACTAGGTCTCAACTACATATAGAATTACCTATTAATCAGTTATCTTAACACTTTTTGACCCAAAACTTATCGCGATTAGCTATTGTTTAACAAAACGCCCTCCCAAATTATCATAACAAAATGCCATTATATTAACACTTTTTGAGCAAAATAGTTGTTAAAATAACTAGTTACCTGGCGTAAAGTTAGTTATAGTGTCATTTCTCTTGTCATTGCTCAAATTTTCTTAAACTGAGGTTGACTTGGTCAAAACAAAACTCAAGCCAAATTGTATTTCTAGAAAAAAAAAATAAAACAACTTACAATGTACCAATTGACAAATCGCAATATCGCGACTTCACAACAACCATTTACATCGTGATTGTCCTTTTTAGCATCAAACTTGCATATTTAGTTAGAGATAAATTGTAGTCTTGAATTTTTCCGTGAGCAAGTATGCAAATTTTCATATTATACCGGTTCGCCAAATCAACCAGAATGATTTGAAGTTTTTTTCTGATCATGGGGCGGTAGAAATGAGACTAAAATTTTAAATTAAACTGACTTGACCTTAGTGTGTAAAAAATGTTTTGACCGTATAAGGGTCAAAATGACAGACCTTAGAACAACCCCCTAGTAATTTTAAATATTCACGGTTGTCTACCAAAATAAACCGATTTGTTTTTTGGTATTTAACCAAGTTTTCGGTTAAAGTTAACGCCGGCCACATTTCCTCAATGTGAAAGTCTACTGTTATCCCGTGTTGATTACCAAGAGCATACATATCGTGAATTAGCATTTCGTTTGTTAACAATAGGGTATCAAACCCATATGAATGGTAATACGAGCACAAGGTCAGTCCAAAACAGGACTTTCCGCTGCCCGGCGGGCCATAAATTCCAATAATTGAAGCCTTGAGTCAAAGTTCTGTTTTGGACTGAATATATATTTGGAAGAAGCCTTGCTTAATAACACTCGCTCCCGGTAGCTTGCAGCAAAATGAGTATGGACGGACCATCTGCATTGGATTTGCTGGTTAATGTGAAACATGAAAATTGTTTCATCAATATTGGAATCCTAGGCTTAACCCTACCCCTAATCGGGACCCTAACCCTAAGTCACGTGCTGGTTCATTTNCTTGCTATTAATTACACTCGCTCCCGGTAGCTTGCAGCAAAATGAGTATGGACGGACCATCTGCATTGGATTTGCTGGTTAATGTGAAACATGAAAATTGTTTCATCAATATTGGAATCCTAGGCTTAACCCTACCCCTAATCGGGACCCTAACCCTAAGTCACGTGCTGGTTCATTTTTCTGACAAGATATAGTGTGGTGCACATGGCATAATCAGATTTGGCCGAATACGGATAAAGGCGAAACCTGAAAACGGGCAAAATCACAAACTTTCATTATCGGTTAAAAAATATTATTAATTTTTATATCGAAATCTTTTTACAAAAGCAACTTTTTCGCCTAATTATGTTCGAAAATCAGTTTGGACAACCTACCCAACGCCGCCGCCAATTGAGTACTATGAGACGACAACGACGCCGCCCTTTGTCCACGACTTGAAACATGTCATGCACTTGTCGCTTTTGTTTTTTGAGGCGCAGCGGAGTGGGAAAATGCCTCTAGGGAATCGCATCAAGTGGCGACAAAATGCGGGACTACTCGATGGTAGCTTCCACAAAGTCGATCTAGTTGGCGGTTATTATGTTGACCACGGTTATATTAAATACGGTTTTCCGATGGCGTCGGCAATGACCATACTTGCATGGGGAGTGGATAGATATAAAAGGTACGTCATTTGTCCTTGTATTTTATTCATAAAATTCTCGGAACACTTTTTGGACCAAAACGTATCGTGGTTATCAATTATCTTATCAACCGTCATTTCCAATTATTTCCAATTAACTTATCCCATAATTTATCTTGACACTTTCTTTTAGTAAAGCAGTTGTTAATATAACTGGGTAGGTGGTGTATAAAATTAAGCCGCGAAAACGCTGACTGTATTTTTGTAAAGGGATGTTCGGAGTTTTACACTACAGAAATGTAAACAAGCTGTACCACTTTAACGCCTCAATTCAAGTTGAAGTGTACAAAATTCATTTTATCTCACAATGTTCAGTTAAGTTAGTTAACCCTGCTTTCGGGAGTAGTTTTAAATAATGAATTTTTAAAATAATCAACTTTTCATTTGTACTTGTTAACCGGGCCATTATTTGGCGGATAGAATAATATAAAAAAGAGACATGTCATTTTTTGTAACTTGTCAAAACAAGCGAAAAACATTCTAATCGAAACTGTGGAACTAGAAAAAGAACATGAAATATATTTTAAATAATTAAAATACAACTAGGCTTAATTTAACTTCTTGATTGCATCTACAGCCAAAAAACAACATACAAATACTACAGTACTCGTCCACTAAAAAAAAACTCCGTCTACGCACTGCGCCGTTATCCTGCAGATTTTCCCGTTCGCTCCGTTATCTCGCGTTTTTTTCGCGAAAATTGCAATATAACAGCGTAGAGGGTGCAATTATCAGTTTTTCTTGACCTTAAAAATTGTAAAATGTACCCGTAACGGCTAGGGGTTTTTTTTAATTTCCCATAAACGTTTTGGGGAGGAGGACTGTAGTCATATAATTTCATATTTCTGAAATATAAACCAAATTCAGAGCTTATATGATTGCCGATGAATATCGTAATGCGATGGCAGCCATTAAATGGGGTGCCGAGTACTTCATAAAGTGCCATACAAGCGAATATGAATTTTACGGTCAAGTCGGCGAGACGGAAAAACTGAACGAATATTGGGGCCGTCCTGAAGACTTGCCGGAAGTTTACGACACTCGATCCTTCAAATGTACAACGCGCAAACCGTGCACTGACTTGCTGGCTGAAACTTCGGCTGCCCTGGCCGCAGCCAACGTTTTATTTCGCGGCTTTGATGACATTTTTGCCAAGAAATGCCTGCGACATGCTATTGGACTATATAAATTTGCTAATCAATACCGCGGGAGTTATCACACTTCAATTAAAGATGCTGCTGTTAGGGAGGGGTTTTAAATTATGAACATTTCTCACTTCATATTTAAGGTGATACATGTGTATTTTTTAACAAGAGTTCAATTTTGTGGAATGTCGTAGATTCCCAAACGTAATCTCACGCTTGCGTTGGGCGTTAGGGAACTTTGGAGCTTTCGCCAACTTTTCCACCACTGGATAGAATAGGCCCGAATTTCAAATAAAAATATGAACAAAAATATGAAAGGCAACAATTTTCATTGTGAAAAACGATTTTTGTTTTAAATTTTTGATATACGGATTAAACTGCGTAATAATTGTTAGTTCAACTCCCAGGGGTCCGTTAGTACAAATTTGGACTAAACGTCGTAAATGGAGCAAAACAAGTAGTAAACCGGGTTTAATCAAAAATCGCTAAATAAATGGTCTAGTTAAAATTTATGAGAAAAAATATAAAACATAAAAGTCCAAAAATTGGACCTTACGGATTATATGCCACTCAGGATCCTTAGGAGTTAAACAAAAAAATACAAAATACAAAAAACGGCAAGAATTCAGACGCTGAATAATAGATTGTTGCATTTTGTGCCGTTTACATTGTTTTGTTTGATAAAAAAGATCCTAAAAAAAATTCCTACGTGTAAATGTTACTTATAAATTTGTGGAATTTAAACTTTTTGAAGTTTTTGAATTTTAAACCATTTATAAGATACAAATCACACAATGGCTTTCATGACGAGCTTGCCTGGGCGGCGCTGTGGCTTAATCGAGCAACTAAGCAAAAATTCTGGATTGACAAGGCCGCAGAGCATATGAAGTTTTTTAATCGTAAAACTCGCATGGAATACTTCAACTGGGATGACAAGCGTATTGCCGTACGCACCCTATTGGCAACAATAACCAAGTCAGAAGACCACTGGACTGTAGTGCGACGGTTTTGTGATTTTCTGCTGCCAGGTGGCGGCGCCGAGTATACCCCAAGAGGTTTACTATTTTTGACCGAGTGGGGCACGCTAGGAACGACCGCAAACTCCGTTTTTCTGTGTCTGATTGCGGCCGACCACGACCAGCGGCCAAATGTGTATCGATTATTGGCGAAAAAACAGCTTTTTTACATTTTGGGGGAAAACAGTGAGCGATCCTATGTGGTTGGATATGGAAATAATCCGCCACAGCGCCCTTATCACAAAGCCAGCTCCTGCCCTTCAAAACCGGACGAGTGTAGTTGGGATAGTAAAAACTCGGAAGATCCAAACCCACACACGTTGTTTGGCGCTGTTGTTTCAGGACAGAGGTCAAATTTTTGCTAGATTTAATCATATTCAGTTCTTTAATAATAAAAAACGTTCTCATAATCAATAAAATGCGTCAAAAAAGAATAAAAAAATAATCGTAGTTTACTTACGAATAAATACCAGAGAAAAATATGTTTAGTCTTTGAAAAACATAAAAAGTTTTTATAGAACTGCGATCGACGTGGTAAGAACAATCATAGAACCGAAAAATATCAGAAAAAACATTTTCCTCTTATTGTCGGGTATCGACAAGTTAGTTAATTTGTCAATAAAATTTCCCAAGACCCAGTGAGCTAGAAGCTCTAGCCTAGAGCGAAACGGGCCCGATATGCCCCATTGTCGATTGGTTATCATTTCCAGTTTTGTGGCACCGACTGAATGGGAATAAATTCTAAGATGTTAAAAATTTTAGACATTTTCCCCTTTATCACCTGTACCGTTTATTACCTTTACACGTTATCCACCATAAAAAATTCTATGCAGAAAAATAGCTAAAATTGATACATGATTTTTTCAAAAATTTTACCTTTTATTCACTTTACACTCTATCACCTTTACACGTTATTACCTTTTCCTGTTATCCACTTTACATCTTTTTGTAGACATATTCCGCTTTAGACATTTTACCCTTTCGACATTTAAGAAAATTTTCCGATTCAGTCCGTGCCGTTTTTGTGCCTTTTCACCATTCGCTCGGACAAAGACGGTTCATAAAATTCAGAGTAAAACTGTTATCATATGGCCCATATGATATGGGTCGTTCTGATATGGGTTCCACGAGTGTATAATCATTTTTTGAAAATAAACATAATGTGCAAATTAATATCAAAATCAGACCTCTCTATTAGGACCCAATCCAATCGATGAGTATGCTGACGACCGTAGCGATTATCAACACTCGACAGTCGGTCTGACTCATAATGCGGGTTTCACCAGTCTGACAGCTGGCATTTATAACTTGGAACTCGACGGCGTCACAATCGAAGACAAAACGGCGTCAGTGGTTAGGGGGACGCAAATTGGCAACAAACTCTTTGAAATAGGCACATTTGCCCCNTTTTATGAGGCGCAACGCAGTGGGAAAAAAGCTCCAAATGGTCGAATATCGTGGCGGGGTGATTCGGCCCTCAATGACAAGGGCCCCGATGGGGAAGACCTATCAGGTGTAGGGTTTTAAGTTGTTTCAAACTTGAAAAGTCACTGTTTTTCTGACAGTTTATTCCTTCTTCTTAAATCAGTGTAACGTTAATTTAAGCCGATCAGATAGTAAGTTAAATCTGATAGTTATCTAGATTACATAACTAAAATTTTGAATACCAACTCTTTTCGACGTTCCTCTTTTTAGCGTTGATTTTCTCAAATTTTGAAATTTTTGAAATTTTTTCAAAAATACTCCCTTAAATGAAACTATTAAAACGTTATCCAATTTTCAACACATAGACATGATTTATCCGACAAATTTCAAAATGGCAACCCTTACTAAGGCGGGTATTTTGATGCTGGTGATTTTATGAAATTCAACCTTCCAATGGCCTACTCGATGACCGTACTCGCCTGGGGAGGGATACAATATCGTGAAGCTTACGAGTCCTCAAATGAACTAGCTAACCTCAAAGATGCGTTAAAATGGGGCTGCGACTATTTACTCGAATCCCACCCCGAAAAATTCAAACTCTATGGCCAGGTTGGACAAGGGCGTGTTGATCATGCGCGATGGGGTCGCCCTGAAGATATCACATGGAAACGCCCAACGTACTTTATATCCGCCGAAAAACCGGGGTCCGATCTGGCCGGACAAGTCGCCGCAGCAATGGCCGCCTCCTCAATTTTACTCAGGGAAGATGATCCACGATATGCCGCTAAGGTGGTTATTCTATATATTATCATAGAATTTACGTAAACGTCACAAAAATAAATTTTAGAGCGCAGGCGCCCTAGCATCGCAACACGTGACACCACAAATAATAAATTTAACTCACATAAATTCTTTAACTCACACCTACACGGAGACAAGCCAATTAAAAAGTAGAATGAATATAGGGGGTCAAAACTATTCTTGATTATATTATCTAACAGAAGTAACAAAATACTAAAAATTCAACTGACCGTGTTGAAACTTAGTTAATTAAAAAAATTAAATTTTAAATAAATGCATGTCAATATTTTTGGTATTGTTTTCGTTACTTTTTTTTTAATCAAATACTTAATTGCTGAACAAATATCGTAATCATGGTTTATTTTTTTTTATAGTTGAATGACGTTTAAAATAACCAAAAAAGTTACTCAAACACGCCCGAGAGTTGTATGAATTTGCCGATCGATTTCGTGATACTTATCACCGGTCAATATTGGACGCTGCCGACTATTATAAATCTTCTGGTTATGGTGATGAGTTGGCCTGGTCGGCAGCTTGGATTTATTATGCCTCATCTGACAAATGGTACCTTAACCAGGCCGAAAAAGCCTACAACGAATTTGGCCTCGGCGACGCTAATATCTATAGTTTCTTCTGGGATGACGTCACGATAGGAGTTAATCTTCTACTGGCAAATATGACCCGGTCAAATGAGCGCGAAAAGTACCACGAGGGAGTGACTAAGTTTTGCGATAGTTTTTTGAAAGAAAATGGTGCCCAATACACCCCTAAGGGTTTGCTGTTTTTAAATGAGTGGGCGCCAAACCGCTATGCCGCTAATACGGCCTTCATTTGTGGAATAGCCGCTGATCAAGGCCTAAAGCCGTGCCGATACCGTGACTTTGCCAAAAGTCAAATTGAATATTTGGTCGGAAAAGAAGTGCGCAGTTACGTTGTGGGATATGGTCGAAATCCGCCGACCAAACCACATCATCGAGGATCATCATGCCCACCAAAACCACGTCAATGTGGAAATAAGGAGCACGGTTTGAAAGCTAATGATAAAACCTGATCATGGTCATGTATACACATACTACATATTACGCACCTAAACAATAAACAGTAGGAAGGTACAAATACATGAATTCATTTATTATCAGATATTTCGGAAGAGTTTCGACGGAACTACTCCATTTTCAAAGATTTTTGCGACTGGCAAAAACCAACAAAATACGGGCTCTCATTGCGTTTCATAGCCCGTATTAAAAAAAACATTAAGGACGGGTCTATAGCGTTTTTTACAAAAGTTATTTCACGGGAAAACGCTATAAAAAATATTTCATTCTATACCCGTCCTTAAGGGTATACCACCCTTAAGGACGGGTAGGTAATGTGTCCTTTATTAAAATATTCTAGAATACTGTATCATCTGTAAAATGTTTTGTTAGATTTTGCTAGTCGCAAAAATCTTTGAAAATGGAGTAGTTTCGAAATGAGTTCAGTGCGTAGCCTAGGTGTTTTTTTTTTGAATGACGGAAGCTACGGAAATTATGGTACTTTTCATAAATTTCTGGAAATTTTAGATAAATTTTAACATTGTCATTTCTTCACAAAAACAAATTTCTAACCTTGCCAAGGAAAAGAAAATCCCGGGGCCGAATCCATTTGTTCTACTAGGCGCATTGGTTGGTGGCCCCGACATAACGGATCGGTATTACGATGACAGAGAAAATTACAAACAGAGTGAGGTAGCCCTTGACTATAATGCTGGCTTTCAGGGGGCTCTTGCGGCTCAACTCACACTGACCCTCAATCCACCACCTGTTTGTATAACAACAACGACGACAACAACAACTACAACAACAACGACTACAACACCTGAGGTTGTTGCTGATGATGAAGTGAATATCAATGACGTGTTATACTACGATTTAGGAATGGGACACAAATTAAAAATATTACATTCATTATTTTTGCATAACAAATAACGAAAAAGCGCAAATTGCAAACAAAAATACTGTTGGTTAGTGTTACAATCAGAAAAAACGCAAATCAAATAATTCAACTATGCATCATTTAAAAATATAATTACTACATACAATTGCCAAATTTTTTGGTGAGTTCAAAATTGACGTTATCTATCCTCAAAAGATCTGCCGTTTGTTTGAAAACGACCAAAGTCTGCGTTATTTTTTTTATTTTGGAATTCTCATTCGAAGTTATATTAGTGAGTATAATTGCTTTATTTAAGAAAATTACTATCAAATTCAGCCATAATGTTTGTAAGAGTTAACTTTCAAAGAAAAATTCTATCAAATTTGCACGTATTTCTCTAGAATGTCCAGAATTGTGCGAAAAAGAATTTTTTTCCGGTTTGAACTTCTAGAATAAATAGCGTTAAATTTTGAGCTTTGACACACCGTAGATTACGAAAAATTGCTGGTAGATAAGTCTAACCGAATTTCAAGAAAAAATTGGAAAATAGTTTTTTGTTTTGTTTTGTAAAACCACACCATACAAAACTAATAAAAAACAATCCCGAATTTATGGCCCATCAAATAGTTTTTGATGAAGTTCATGGTTGGATTCGAAAACCAACGGGGTCAAAACCGCCAACGAGTAATACTAATAGCCACGGTACGGCTATGCATGACGTCGTGCGAGATTATCTGCCCGATTCCTCCGAATACTCTTATGACGACATGGCGGCGTATGACATGCCCGATTTCAACTACGAAGACTATTTTTATAACCCCTTTCCGGTTCTCACGAATAAATTACAGCAAGATGGTGAACTTGAAATCGAAACGGTCCAAAAGAAGCCGCCTGGCTACAGTATGCCCACGTCGGCCGACTCGCGTGGCATTGAGGATATCATGAGTGATATTGATAAACTGCTAAAGGGAAAAAGTGCCGAGGAAATTTTTACGACGAAACCGACGCCAGCGACGCGCTCGACAAAATACATTCCGCCGATACCGACGAGTCCCCGAGCTTTATTGACCTCGAAACCACTACCGGTCTATACGGTCAGGGCTAGGTCGGGTTCACAAACTTAAAAATGTACAGAGTGCGCTAAGAATGGCATGCCAACTAGTGGTAGAAACGCAGAGTAAGGTTAGGTGGGCGCCAAGTTAGGATAGGTCCTAAGTGAAAAAAAAAAATTGTCGCCAACTAAATACACCCCTGCGCAGTTATCGGGCATCTAGGTTGGCCCGCTTGTTCAGTTATCGGGCAGGTTTTTTCACTTTTCCGCCTACGTCCTGTGTTATCAGGCACCCTGCGCAGTTATAAAGCAGGTTTTAGTCGCGAAACCCGCCCGATAACTGCGCAGGAGGTGTATTTCTGAAGTATATTTCCAATTTCAGTTTGCAACCTTTGATCAAGGACTTCTTATCGACCTCCGGTGAAACAATATATAACCGATCCAGAGACAACACTACCCCCATCAACAACATTTGCCGAAACAACAACAAATAAAACAACAACGACCGAGTCGACAACATCGACAACGAAAAAACGCACAGAATCGACTAAAAGGCAAAAGAAACGAAAGCGACCCGCTTTAAAACCCGGCATTCCCACATCGAAAGACACCGGACTAAGTCCAAAAATTACGGACGGTAGCAGTGGGATGCTGATTGACGAGACAAATTCCAATTTTGAAAATGAAGAAAAATTAAAATGTACAGACCTCGATGCTATTAAGGAACTGATTATCCAAATACAGTAGTGTTACCGTGCAAATTGTGCCCCAAATTAACTCGGTAATATTACTCTCTAGCGCCAAAAATGATAAAAAAAAAAAGTTAATTTTACAATACGCCTAGTCAATAAATAAAAATATATTCTAGCGACTATTTCCAGGCCCTGCTGGCGCAATGGATAGCGCGCTGGACTTCTAATCCAGAGGTTCCGGGTTCGAGTCCCGGGTAGGGTAAAACTTTTTTAATATATTTTAATTTTTTTTGGCCTTGTGTGTGATATTTGTAAATGCAGTTTTTATCCATAAAAACCAAGTTCTCGTAAAGTATCACGCTTGGATAAGGGACACTTTTTGGCGAAAGCATTACGTGCGAACTTCGAACCGACTCTATTTTCAAGTGACTTTTTTTGATAATCCCATTTCAGACGGCCTTTAAAGTTTGCGCCTCCCCACAAACTCAAGCATACGATGTTTGTCGATATACCGGCTTTAAAACTTGCGTCAAGCGGAAAGCCGGACACTGCGAAGACACCTCGGATTTATTCAAGTACTGGAACAAAGACGTTGAAAATATTCACCGGTTTACGCTCAGCGAAATGATATGTCCGGAAGAGGCGGTGAAAGCCGGTGAAGAGTATTGCCCGGTACCGTCTATAATCGGCGCACTTGAAGATTGCATGGATATCGTTAGCAAAAATGATACCATCTATTCTCATAATAACGTATTCAACGACAGTTGCAGGTATAATAATTTACACCCTTTCAGGCCCATGTGCTCATTTCGGCCTTGTTTTTTTTTCGTCAACAAATGGGCCCGAGAGGACAGCCCAGCACAGCTAATTTTCGTTCTGACTTATGCCGACCCCTGACAAGAAGTTCTTGTTAAGAACTGTACTGGACTAAATAATTCAGACCACCTTACCGTTTTAATTACGCGTTTTCCATTAACCCCTAAGTTATCGAAAGACTGTCCTTACCTTGTCGCAGTTTATATAAATCCACTAGACTGTCAAGGCTTACCATTTTGAAAATCATATTTTTCTTCCCGGACAGCCTAACAGCTGTTAACAGCCACTGCGCACTTATCTTCGAAAGGCATTTTCAAGAAACTGCAAGCTAACTGCGCAGTGCGTAGGTGAAAAACTGACGAAATATTACATTTATAACACATATGGTGCGCAGTTATCTTGCGAACTTGGTCCTCAAAAAGCAATATAAGCGTTTTTCACAAGATAACTACTCAGTGCGTGGGCGGAAGTCGCGTAAAAGTCTTTTTTATGAAAAGTCGCAAAATAAGCGTACGAGCGGCAGTTTTTGCAAGATAACTGCGCACCCTATGTACCGTATTACAGTCCTTCACCATTTTTCGGACGCTCATTTATCGGACGATGCTCATTTATCGGACGCTTTTTGAGCGAAAAAAACGTTTTCACCATTTATCGGACGGTGCCGTTTTTTTGAGTTTGGACGGTCGATTACCCTTTTTCGGACGCTTTTCGCCGAGAATTTTNAAAAATTAAAATGTACAGACCTCGATGCTATTAAGGAACTGATTATCCAAATACAGTAGTGTTACCGTGCAAATTGTGCCCTAAATTAACTCGGTAATATTACTCTCTAGCGCCAAAAATGATACAAAAGTTAATTTTACAATACGCCTAGTCAATAAATAAAATTATATTCTAGCGACTATTTCCATGCCCTGCTGGCGCAATGGATAGCGCGCTGGACTTCTAATCCAGAGGTTCCGGGTTCGAGTCCCGGGTAGGGTAAAACTTTTTTAATATAGTTTAATTTTTATTGGCCTTGTGTGTGATATTTGTAAATGCAGTTTTTATCCATATAAACCAAGTTCTCGTAAAGTATCACGCTTGGATAAGGGACAGTTTTTGGCGAAAACATTACGTGCGAACTTCGAACCGACTCTATTTTCAAGTGACTTTTTTTGATAATCCCATTTCAGACCGCCTTTAAAGTTTGCGCCTCCCCACAAACTCAATCATATGACGTTTGTCGGTATACCGGCTTTAAAACTTGCGTCAAGCGGAAAGCCGGACACTGCGAAGACACCTCGGATTTATTCAAGTACTGGAACAAAGACGTTGAAAATATTCACCGGTTTACGCTCAGCGAAATGATATGTCCGGAAGAGGCGGTGAAAGCCGGTGAAGAGTATTGCCCGGTACCGTCTATAATCGGCGCACTTGAAGATTGCATGGATATCGTTAGCAAAAATGATACCATCTATTCTCATAATAACGTATTCAACGACAGTTGCAGGTATAATAATTTACACCCTTTCTGGCCAATGTGCTCATTTCGGTCTTGCTTTCTCGTCAACCAAAACCAGACAAAATGGGCACCAGAACTGTACTGGACTTAATAATTCAGAGCACCTTACCGTTTTAGTTACGCGTTTTCCATTTCGTTTAACTCCTAAGTTATAAAAATACTGTCCTTACCTTGTCCCTGTTTATACACCCACTAGGCTGTTCGGGCTTGCCATTTCGAAAATCACACTTTTCTTCCCGAACAGCCTAACACCCACTGCGCAGTTATCTTCGAAAGGCATTTTCAAAAAATTCTAAGCTAACTGCGCAGTGCGTAGGCGGAAAAATTACGAACTATTACATTTATATACGATAACTGCGTATGGTAAAAATGATAATATAACACATAGGGTGCGCAGTTATCTTACGAACTTGGTCGTCGAAAAGTCGCAAGATAAGCGTTTTTTCGCAAAATAATTACTCAGTGCGTGGGCGGAAGTCGCGTGAATGTTTTTTATGAAAAGTCGCAAAATAAGCGTACGAGCGGCAATTTTTGCAAGATAACTGCGCACCCGGTGTATCGTGTTATTAATACAAAAACCTCGCAAAATTTTACATTACCTAAAAAATGTTTAGATTTGAAAAATACAAACGATGCGTTAACCTAAAAATTGGCGACTGCTTTATGATCTGGGAAATTTATCACCACTGGAATAGTATGTTAGAGCCGTCAGACCAGTTTACGCCTACAGACCGAACTTGTAATAATGCTATGCAGAAAAAACCGACTTCTTGGTTATATATCGCAATGTTATGGATTGCAATATACTTACTTCAATAATATTTGACCGATTTCGAGTCGAATTTCGGCAATAAAGAAACTTCAAAGGGCTACTACAGCCGGGTTAAGTTTATATTACTGAAATTTTCTTGTACTTGTTGTCTATTAACATGTAAATAATGTACAATTATAAAACTGCAGTTATTTTTAATACCCTGGCATGATACAACTTCAATAAATAAAAATCATACTCGAATTATTTTCGCTGAAAAGTCTTTACCGCTGGACTTTCTAAGAATTAACGTACTGGTATGGGTAACGAGTTTGTCACTGAGCTGAACGAGACTCGTCGTATATTGATAGGGGCGTTCCTAAATTTTTCCCCTCGAAATCAAGTTCTTAATATGATATTTCTATAGGTTGGTCATTTAGGAACGCCCCCTATATATTGAGTTATAACTTATAACTAGGGTCGCCGCCTGGGATTTTTACCCGATTTTAGAAGTGGCTCAAATTGCTTGATTTTTGCATATATATGGTAACCCGCGACGGCGCATCTTTTGGTGAATCTTAGAAGTGTGTATTGTTAACCGGTTAAAAGTTAACCGCGAAAAACAGAAAAAATAACGGTTTTTATGCTTTAAGACCCTGTGGCGGGCCCTGGCGAGCATATTCATTATGATTTCTGAAATCACAGAATAAAAGCGGATTTNCATTTATCGGACGATGCTCATTTATCGGACGCTATTTTCGAGAACCGAAAACGTCCGATAAATGGTGAAGGACTGTATTATTAATACGAAAACCTCGCTAAATTTAACATTACCTAAAAACTGTTTTAGATTTGAAAAATACAAACGATGCGTTAACTTAAAAATTGGCGACTGTTTTATGATCTGGGAAATTTATCACCACTGGAATAGTATGTTAGAGCCGTCGGACCAGTTTACGCCTACAGACCGAACTTGTAATAACGCTATGCAGAAAAAACCGACTTCTTGTTTATTTATCGCAATGTTATGGATTGCAACATACTTACTTCAATAATATTTGACCAAGTCCGAGTTCGAGTCGAATTTCGGCAATAAAGAAACTTCAAAGGGCTACTACATACAGCCGGGTTAAGTTTATATTACTGAAATTTTCTTGTACTTGTTGTCTATTAACATGTAAATAATGTACACTTATAAAACTGCAGTTATTTTAATACCCTGGCATGATACAACTTCAATAAATAAAAATCATACTCGAATTCTATTCGCTGAGAATGCGAAAAAGTCTTAACTGCTGGACTTTCTAAGAATGAACGTACTGGTATGGGTAACGAGTTTATCACTGAGCTGAACGAGACTCATGGTATATTGAGTTATAGGCTATAACTTATAGGCTATAAGTTATAGCCCATAAGTTATCGACGAGTCCCGTTCAACTCGGTGACAACTTCTTGCCCACACCAGTAGTACGTAAAAAATACAAACAAATGAACGGGAATAACAAATGCTGAATGTGTGACTTATCTTATTTATTTTATTATTAAATAAATAATAATTATTATTAATAATAAATAATATTCGTGTTGTAAATGGTTTGTGGAACTAAACAGTGTTAAATGACAAGTTTCTATATCGATTTGTCCACAGTATGAGGTACAGTATACTGTTATCAGGTATAACAATGTACTTGTTGCTTTCTCAAACTTAATTTTTTATAGGCTTGAAAACTCGAAAAGCGCGTTATTTTACCTCACACTGTAGTATAAATATTACAAAAAGCTTTTATCATCCAAATACTAAGTGCGTCACATGAATTCATGACGCTTTTTTCTTTCGTATTTTCTAGGTGAGGAGATTTCAGTTTCTTTCGCACGGAAATATAGATTCTTTCAAAATTCACATGCTTAATGCAGTTTTTTCTATCCCTGCGATAGACCAAAAATTTGAAACACAGCATATACAATGGACCTTTTTTGTGCTAGAGAACATTTCTCGAAAAGCCTATCGTGAAAGAGAAATGCCCTGTAGCTGCTACAGTTTAGCACCCAAATATGTCTCTTTTTTGTTTTAAAACCGGCCAAGCTGGGGATCAAGCTGCATCATATGTGAGTTTGAAATAAAAAAAATCCACAAGAAAAAAATCTCCCCATCTAAAAAAACGAAACGAAAAATTAATTAATAAAAACTTTTTTTCCAAAAATTATAAATAAACAGTTTATACTGTATGCAGTCCATATACTATAGTAAACAGTTGGAAAATATACTAATATAATATAAGGTCTGTATATTCTTGGATAGATTTCGTAGTTAACTTGAAATTCGCTATTTGTCCTTCTGATGATGGCCAGTACAATGCATGATAAATATTCATACTGTTGTACTCAATCGGGTTATCATTTATTTCATGTCCAACTACTGTATTATCGATACTGACCTCAAATTCAAAATGTCCGAACATAAGAGACATGAGACCGTCGGCAGTATTATGAACAGCAATTCGAAAATCTCCTGGGTGAATGTAATTGGTCACTTTATCACTTTTTCCAGCCCAATAGTATGTTGAACCGCCTTCAATTTGATCATTAATATGCCAATTTCCGTGACAACATGAGCGATGGTCAGCGTACAAATATAATGGATGACTCACATGCTTATAAACCGGCTTTCCTTGATGGTATGAACTCTGCATTTTCCAAAGACCATTAACCTAGAAATACAAATTTTTACAATCATCCATTCAGGGGTTAACATTTTGACCGGATAACGGCGCAGGAGGCTATTTCACATATTTTGGGAATGTTTTTCTCGACGTGTTTTTCGTAAACGTGAGCTACCATAGAGTATGGACCATAGTCAAAGCTAAATGTCTCCAAAATGTACAAAATGGGGTATCCCTCAACTGGTGTGCGGTCTCGGTCGTACTTTTCATGGACTGGTACGAAACTCGACTCGAAAATGGTACAAGCTCACATTTCGTACCAGTCCATAAAAAGTTCCACCCGAGACCGCACACCAGTCGAGTGATACCCCCCTTCACGACAAGTTACCCCAATATTGACGCTATTTTTGAGAAATAGAAACGTTTACAGTTGGTGTGATAACGAAGTGGCAGTAAGGGAACGAAGTGACACTTTTTGGATTTTTTTGGCCAAAATTTGGGCAAACGTTACGGAACGAAGTGACGATTTTTGACAACGAAAGCGTCACTTCGTTACCACACCAACTGTATAGCCTATACAGTATAGGTATTGGGAGTAAAGTTTTCCTCTGTATAACAATATGAACTCTCGATTCAATGAACTTAAGAATAATAAAAAATAATAAACCTTTGGATAAGCATTGGCATCTCGAATGATCAAAAAAGGCGCGTTGTCTTCCGGTGTTGGTATAAATCGTTGCTGAATTTCCCATATTGACCATGAGTTTAAGGTCACTGGACTGTAGTCGAACCATGGTGGCATGCCAGTTGTTAGTCCACCTTGGCCATTTGACTCATAGTGAATACGTGGTTTTAAGGTATGAGGATGAAACCAAATTCCGAAAACACGCTGTTGTGCGCCGTTTTGTAAATCGCTCATATGAATAAATGACGTCCACGCTTTAAATCGTTCAAAATACCATTTTATTAGTCAAGAAGTTTGACTTTAGTAACAAATATTTATTCATAATAGACGTTATTTAGTTTTATAATTTATAGCCCCTAATTTATGGGCAATCGAAAATAGGGTATACTAAAGTCGTTACCCTGTACAGGTATACGTATGCATACGAATAAATCTAGATTATTCGGACATTTTTGTCTTGATCAATTTTGGAAAATGTATACAAATTATTGGATGTACTAGTATAATAAACAATTGATTGGAATTAGAAAAAATTAATTAGTGAAATTTGTATTGTAACGCGTTTTTAACTTCAATTTGCGTCAACGTAGGTTTAAAAAATTTGTCGGCGGCTGATTGGCTTTAACAGTATGCGGGTCAAATTTCAGACCAAATCGGGCTATTTTATTGGATATCCTCACGAAGGATGAAAATTCATAAACCTACGTTGACGCAAATTGAAGTAAAGAACGCGTTATCAAAAGTGGCAAATTATATCTTGACACAAATCTCACATCTTGCCAGATTATAGTCCGATGAGTCATGTTACTCGGGTAAGTGGTCTATTGTGCGCCTAACCGATCAATATTATTCATATCTTTAGATTTTTATCTCTAGATTTTGGCTCATCAAATGGTCGAAAATTTTCCAATTTATTGAACAGCCTACTCATGAGTCAAAGGTTACGCGAGGCATGCAAAATTGACCAGATACGGCGTAACTATGATTGATAAAATACTATTTTAAACGGTTCCCTGACGGAATATGTGTAGGTTTAAAGTCAAAGGACATTTTCCAGATAGGATATAAATGAACTCGACCAATAAGCCAACCTTGTGTGTCGCTAATGTCATGAGTATTACGTCTTTCAACAAATGTGTTTCCAACATATAATGACTCAGCCAAGGCGGGCGGCCTTTGACTCGGATGAAATCGGCACTTAACTGCCACAAAACACTGCTTTCCTGTACAATCATGAGTTTTTCCATGCCAATCGAGCGCATCCGTTTTCAGATAGCAATTTCCATTCTGAGACCATCCGGCCACAGTGCACTTTGGATTGAAAAAACACTTTTCCATACAGCCTTGGTAATCGCAAAACGGTTTCGAATCGTGATTTTGGTTTGAACATTGTGGTAAATTCGGCAAGTCTGCGCCATTAACGCCCCACTTTTCAAAAACCTCCATCGCTTCGCCGACATTTTCTAATGGACAGCGAGACTTTGAACGGCGTTAAAAAGTGGTAACCTAATTGGTTATTATTTTAAACATTTTGTATTTATTTTTTTTTTTTGATAACTTTTGAAAACATATTGCAAAAAGTTCAGTGAACATTTTTTGGCGAAAATGTCCCACCGATGTGTTTGAAAGTTAAAATACCCCCTAATAGCTCTAAATGACACCAATTTCGTAAAAATTATACTTCAGGGTCTAAAGTTTAAGCGTGATATTTATCGTCCTGATTTGAAAACGCGAAAAAAAATTTAAGCGGAAATGCATATTTCTCCTTAAATGCGGCACTTAAGAGACTTAAGGACTGTAAATTACAGTCTGTAATACAAAAATATTTTAAAAGAAGAAAACTTCGGTGATAAGCCATTCGGTGATCGGCCGAGCGCGCTCAAAAAGACCAATGACAGGCCACATAGGCTTCAGACGCGCTGTCAAGCAACGTTACCAAAAAGTGGTAACATTATTTTTTTTCACGTTTGAAAATCACTGCGATATTGTCAGATTTGGGCCAAAATGACTCTTATAGCAATGGTTTAGTGTTATTTCAGGCGCCCTCTAATGGCCTGAATTGTAATATTGTTGACCTGATAAATGGTAGTTACCACACACTGTAGGTAAAATTCTTGGGAAAATGGTGTAACCTAAAAAACTGTTAACTTGAAAACTTGAATAAATTTTAACACGTTTTCTTGGGAGCGCAACAATAACGGATTTCGTAATCCTGACACTGTTGGCCGACTGCTTGTTCCACATTTTTACATTGAAAACCGTTTGAAACAGAAATCGAAACGACTTGTGTGGTTGCGCCTGGGCTTGTTGTTGTTCCAACCAAACGGCCTTCAATGCCCGAGACGTTTTCACAGAGACCAACAACGTACTTTCGTTGTTCGTTGTCTTCATTGCCGGACGGATCATCACGGTCGTACCAATCTGTCCAAATCCCATTGTCACAATTCCCATCCGTCAAATAGTAAACGCCCGGGCCTAAAATATACCAGCTACTTTCACTTGGTTCGAATACACGGAAAGTTTTTCCTGAACAAACCCATTATCTACAAGAAACTTTAATAAAACTGTGGTATTTTTTAGGTCATACTAAAAAGAGAATTGATTTTTCGGGAGACATGCGGCCCTATTTTTAATATCCTGCTGAGGCCCGACAGTGCCATATGGTACTGTTTGCACTTTTTCACTAATAGTTCGAAATTGACTCCCTCAAATGTGAGTACTAAAATAATTGCGGTTTTAAATATTAATTGTATTCGGTATTTCTAAAACTCACCGCCAATCTTAGCAGCGTCTACAATAAATAAGCCAAGAACAACAAGTATCATTTTGTAAAAAAAATATAAATCTATAATAGACTGTATAAATTGATTTGTACCAAAATTTGTATAAAAGTTTTTTGTGCGTTTTTCTACTCAAAAAAAAACAATATATTTGGCAATGAATGACAACTTGCTGAAAAAGGGTTAACGCTTTATAAAGAAGCTGTTTTGACTTAAGGCAATTTTGTATTCCTGATTGTAATCAAATACAGTATTTAAAGTATATTAAAATAATTATTGGTTTGTCTCCGTGCCGCTGGTCGCCAACGATTTCAAAAATTTTATCGCTTTATTTTGTATGGAAATTTCTTGTGTGATTATCAAACGTGTCCATTAGAGCGTATACTGTATTTTGTGATTGATGTTGAAATCCATAAATTAAGAAAAAAAATTAATAACTCGAATTCGATTAGATTAATCGAATTCAAACGAATTTTATCGAATTCAAATCAATTTTTTGTCCTTTTTGGCATTTTATTTATTGTGAAATACTTTTTTTTGCCCAAAAAGGAATTAAAAATTAAAATACAGAAAAACAGGAATGAATTTGAATCATCTACAAGAAATTCTCCTCAAGTCATGGACCATGAGTCATAAGTACTGGTGCCGTAAGTACTGGTGTGGGTAACGAGTTTGTCACCGAGCTGACCGGAACTCGTCATATATTGAGTAAGGGGACTCGTCATGACGCGTCAATATACGAGTCCCGTTCAGCTCGGTGACAAACTCGCTACCCACACGGTGTGGGCCACACCAGTAGTACTGTTTGCGCTATTAATAATAGCCTATTATGTTGGCATCCGTTATCTTGCAAATTTTCCCGTTCGCAATATCTTACGGATTTTTAAGGCGAAATTTCTGTAAATAACGTCATTTATGGGATACGCATGCTCACGCATTACGTTGTTATCTTACAGATCTGGAAAAACTACCACCTTAACTCTCAGGGGAAGGAGTTTTTGGGAACCCGTAGGGAGAAAATGTGTGTAAATAAACACGCACTTCAAAAATTCACAATAATTCGCAATAATTCAAAAACAACTGGTAAAGCCAAGTTGTAGAGCTCGTCAAACTACGTCGATCTGACTATTCCGAAATTGATTTGGGCCACCAGGGCCCCCTAGAGAGCTGTTTGAAATCTCCAACCTACGCAAAAAAACACCGCCAATCAAATTTTCTCGAAAAGTTGGGGGGGGTCACCAATACCCGTTTTGCCCAACGAGGCCTCCATATGCCTTTAATCGACGAAAAAAAAAGTTGCGTGTCTATTTACACGCAGTTCCCCCTGGGAGTTAAAAAATCGTAAATAAAGGCGTAAATAAATCAGGAATAGTCATTTATAGGAGCATTACGATAATCTTTCAACATTTTTTAAATATTAATTGTATTTGGTATTTCTAAAACTCACCAGCCTTAGCGCCGCCAACAATAAATAAGCCAAGAACAACAAGTATCATTTTGTAAAAATATACAACTATTGTATAAAATATTTTGTGTGCGTGCTACTCAAAAAACAATATCTTTCGCAATGAATGATAACTTTCTAAAAAAGGGAATGAACCAAACTACTTTAGGCAATTCCTGTAATCCCGATTGTAATCAAATAATTTAGTATTCACCAAAAAATATGTAAAAAATGTGGAGATGTTACTGCCAGACAAATTCTTATTGGTTTGTCTCCGCGTCGCTGGTCCTCAACGGTCACAAAGAGTTTTTTGTTTTTTTTTGATTGATGTTGAAATCCGTCAATTTAGAAAATAAATATGATTGAATTCAAATGAATTTGATAGAATTCAAATCGAGTGTTTTTTGTCTGTTGGGCATTTTTTTTATAGTGAAATATTTTTTTTTCTGCAAATGAAGAATGAAATTATTTTTAACCACTACATAAATCAATGTCTGTATAAATCAATTTCTAATATTGCGGATATAATAATACAGCACCTAACACGTTATGTTAACAAAATTTCCGCCCACGCACTAACACGTTATGTTAACAAAATTTCCGCCCACGCACTAACACGTTATGTAATCAATCGCCTAAAAAATTTTCCCAAAATTTTTTTCCTCAAAAATTTAATTTTTTTCCTCAAAAATTAAATTTTTTTCGTCAACAATTTGATTTTTTCCGTCAAAAATTTATTTTTATTCCTCAAAAATTTATTTTTTTTCCCAAAAATTTATTTTTTTTCCCAAAAATTTAATTTTTTTCTCAACAATTTATTTTTTTTCCTCAAAAATTTATTTTTTCTTCTCAAAAATTTAATTTTTTTCCTCAAAAGGGTTGTAAATTTCGGCCAATTTTGCGTTGGGCCAATTTAGGTTGAGGTGGTATTGACAAAAATCGCCTTCAGTTTGCGTTGGGCCCAAGCTTGGATTTCTTTTGTTAAAAAATAAAAAAAATCAGGTTTGGATTATTTTTGTTAAAAAAATAATAAAAGTCAGGTTTGTATTATTTTGTTCAAAGAAAATCAGGTTTGAATTATTTTTGTTCAAAAATATAAAAAAATCAGGTTTGGATTTTTTTTGTTAAAAAAACATAAAAAATCAGGCTTGGATTGCTTTTGTTAAAAAAATCAGGTTTGGATTATTTTTGTTAAAAAATATATAAAAAGTCTGGTTTGGACTTTTTTGTTAAAAAATAATAAAAATCAGGTTTGTACTATTTTGTTGAAAGAAAATCAGGCTTGGATTGCTTTTGTTAAAAAAATCAGGTTTGGATTATTTTTGTTAAAAAATATAAAAAAAATCAGGTTTTGATTATTTTTGTTAAAAAATATATAAAAAGTCTGGTTTGGACTTTTTTGTTAAAAAATATAAAAAAAATCAGGCTTGGATTGCTTTTGTTAAAAAAATCAGGTTTGGATTATTTTTGTTAAAAAATATATAAAAAATCTGGTTTGGATTTTTTTGTTAAAAAATAATAAAAAAATCAGGTTTCGATTATTTTTGTTAAAAAAACATAAAAAAAATCAGGCTTGGATTTTTTTTTTTAGGTGAGGATTGCTTTTATTCAAAAAAAAAATCAGGTTTGGATTATTTTTGTGCTTCAAACGCGAGATCATGTTTCGCCTCATTTTTTCGCATCTAAGTCGTGATTGGTTCCATTTGAATTAAGTCGCGCAAACAATTCGAACCTTATTTATTTTCTCACTAATCAACTTCAATTGAAGAGAAAATCTGTGAAAAAAAACCGATAAAAACTTTTTAACAATGGTTGTTGGCGGTTCCAAAATTCCGTGTAGAAAGAGAATTGCTCAGTTTAGTTCCTCACAGTCAAAAATTCGGGTTTTAGAAGATGCGATGGCCCGTGGAATGGAGGTACGAAATTAAATTTGAAAGGCGTAAAAATACACTGGGTGCGCCGTTATATTTCACGTAATCGTGATACGCATAATTAATGTTCATTCCGCCGCCGTTATGTTTCACTTTTTGCAAATTTTGTGAATCATTACGGTGCACCTGGTATATTCTTTTAGCAAGACGTTTTAAGAATTTCCATAAAGAATATTTAAAAATGTATTATTCCATGCTCAAATTGAATATTTTGCATATATACGCCAAGTACATTCATTTGGCCTAATTGCGATAAAATAGAAAGAGAAAGCTTGTTCCAAATAAGGCCCTTTCAAGACTTTATCATCAGTGTTGGAAACGTTGGCCAACGCTCCAAAATTTCCCAAGGCAAGCGTTGGCCAACGATCAAATTTTTTTCCAACGTTATAATTTTTCCCCAACGTTCCCCAACGCACGTTGTGACTCCACTATTTTTTTTTCGAAACCGACTTTTTTAGCTCTATAAATGTATAAAATTTTGTATCAAGGCAAAGGTTTTAAGATCTTGATTTATTATAGTTTTACCTTTTAACTTACAGCCTTTTTTTGTTGCAGCGAATGACTTTGGACAATACGTCAAATAGAACAGTCGAAAGAATAGAAAGACAACAAGAATGGATTGAAGCTACTCCAGCTAGAGATTTTGAAAATTAGGAAATCGATTATTAAATATCCCAACTTAATCTAGTTGCCGAAAGCGGTTAAACAAAAAGTATATTTATAAGGGGGTTGGTTATAAGGTCAGACATTTGGACCGCTATAAGGTCCTTTTGTGAGTTTTTTTTTGTTGTACTAGGGTCAAGTGAGTATGTCTCTTTCAATAAAGTTAATAGCCCTTTTCGTATTTTGAGCGATGTCGAAGCTCCTGTAGGAACCATATGGACCATGTGATATGGTGCTTTGAACAAAACCATGTCTTTTTCAGATACCAAATCCTTTTTTCCCACTTTTCCGGGAGATTATTGTTTAATGATTATGTATTTGTGAGTCTTTTTGCAGTTGAACTTGCATTTTTTGGTTATTATAAATTATAAAAGTTTGATCTTACTAATATAGGCCTATGACCTTATAACCAATTCCTTGTAACTTTTTAGGTTGGATTTTCGGATTCAACTGGTACATTTTGGGTGGAGGCAAAATTTAGGAATCTGAATTTTTATTTCTAAATTTAACATTTGGCCTTGGTCTCGTAATTTTTGCTGAAAAAGTGCATATATAAGGTAGTTGTGCACATCAAGGACTGTAGTTGGTTTATCATTTTTTTTTTGAAAAAAAGTAACTATTTAAAATCTCTTAAAAGAAGAAACGTTTAAATTTTCCGCACCACTCGAAGATTATCTCAAACGAACTTCGCCCAATATGGTGTTTNGTATTTGTGAGTCTTTTTGCAGGTGAACTTGCATTTTTTGGTTATTATAAATTATAAAAGTTTGATCTTACTAATATAGGCCTATGACCTTATAACCAACTCCTTGTAACTTTTTAGATTGGATTTTGGGTGGAGGCAAAATTTAGGAATCTGTATTTTTATTTCTAAATTTAACATTTGGCCTTGGCCAAGTGGGTAGCCTCGTAATTTTTGCTGCAAAAGTGCATATATAAGGTAGTTGTGCACATCAAGGACTGTAGTTGGTTTATCATTTTTTTTTTGAAAAAAAGTAACTATTTAAAATCTCTTAAAAGAAGAAACGTTTAAATTTTCCGCACCACTCGAAGATTACCTCAAACGAACTTCGCCCAATATGGTGTTTCGAAATTATATTTCACGTATTCCAAGACCAAAAGTAACCCAGTGTATGACAGTTGCAGTTTGGAAGCCAAGGAATGGATGACTACAACTTTTTTTTTGAATTTTTTAAAGTTTTTTTTTAATCTTCAAAAAGCAAAACAAAAGACTTTCTGACATTAACCCTTGAACACATATCGGGGAAGACTGTCCAGACCAGCATCTGAAACGCGTTTTTGTTGTGTTTGCATTTGTTGAAAGATACGACAAGGAAAATCAACATATAATAACCAATTACAAACCACGAAAGACAAGACGAACAATAATATTTGTACGTGATTAATCAAAAAGAATCACGCATTAATTCGGGTATTACACCGTTAAAAAATTTTGTGAAATAACTTGTTATGGGCGAACCATTTCATTAACAAAAAGCGAAAAGCAAATTATATTTTTTGTTGTTGTTAAAATTTGCGGTAGTTGTGCTAGGCGGGTAAAACACCACCCCCAGTTTTCCTTGTAATAAAAGTACCACCATTTTACCCTAACCCTAACAGTGGCTAACACCACTTGTAAATTTTTGTTTTTTGATCAGTTTAGTTAGTCATTTTTGTAAGGCCAGAAATCGTCAAAATGGATAATCGAAGTCCTTCCCAAAATTCTATGGATATACAGGCCTCAATGGATACGGGATCTTCACGGATTGACCTTATGGACATTGAATAGTTCATTTCCTAGTTCAGTTATAGTGTATAACTTATACATCTGTTAACTCGTCGCCGAGCACTAACAGAATGACCAACCCACAGACTAGAAGGGATTATATGTTTTAGTATAATTATGTTATTTCTAAGGTGGTTCCCACCCTTAAGTATCAAAATTTGATTCACAAACACAAAAAAAGACTTATTTCGAATTTACCCCGATTTGGTCGAAAAACGGGTAATTTGAGAGTCAACATGCCTGTTCTTGGCGGCTAGTTAACACCTGCACTCCCGTTGCGCTCCCGACAGTGCCTCGTCACACTACTACTTGAAATTATAGGGCCAGGCTATGTCTAATTATTTCAATAAGTCTTAAACCGAAATGATGGACTGGCATTTATATACAGTATTTATTGGAATTATTAGACACAGTTGCGTATAGAAAGAGTAATAAAACCGGTAACCACACGACAATTTGCGGTTAATCGGAAATTATTTTTTTACAAAAAATAACCGTGTTAGGAATATTAACCAAATACAAAAACCCGATCAGGAAAAACTCCTATCGATTTCGAGCCATTAACGGAATAAATGAAAACAGTGCCATATAACACTGTCGGGAGCGCAGCAGTTAATGAACATTGGCTTGCAGAATTTTTTTTTGAAAAATCCACTTATCTAATAGCGGCCTAATCTGCTCACTTTCACTGTAACTATTAGACACGGCCGGCTTCGGATTTTTTTTTCGAAAATTTTTTCGTGTGTATATGATTGAAGGAGTTTTCATACCATTAGTAATGGTCCATTACCAAGATCCAAAAGCTGTTTGTTAATATTTCCTATATCGATTAGGTTCTCCCATCTAGTGAGAAAAAATAACGTACAGTGCTTGTCTACGGAAATTAACGTCCCAAAAACAAAATACCCGGAAGTTAACAGTAATCGCGTGATCTTTTTGACTTTTAGTTGACGCACTGTCTACCGAAGTTAACAAAATTCCTAGATTTTAACACAATTTAGGCCGTTTGGGTAAGGGGGTTATGCCGCAACGTCGGCTAAGTAGAGTTAACGGGTTATGTGGTGTATTAGGTAAATAATTTAAAAACTTCGGTTTTTCTACTAGTGCACCCATTATAACCTAGGCTGAGCCTAGTAGGCTTATCTGATACTACGTGTTACTCTAACTCACCCCTGACGAGTTATCTTAACAAAGTTGTGTTAACTTAACCCTTCGTCGACCAAAACGTCAGGCGATTTTCAATTATCTTATCAAACGTCTTACCCAAGTATTTTAAGAAAAGGCAGTTATATTAACACTTTTTGCGAACTTTTCGTGTTAAGATAACTGGTTAGGTGGTGTACTAGTCCTATGATATGGTATGGTATCCATTCGTTTCCTTTCTAAGCGATAAATCCCACAAACTGCTCTCTGTACAGAACAAAAGGAAACACGACTATTTTAAGTGATGTTATCATATTTTAGATATCAATTGTATAGATAATGGATAAGTATGAAATTCTCTCCGAGGGTGAAAAAATCGCAAATAAATGGACACAGGGAAGTCGTTTCGACCTACTGAAAGGTGTTGCGTTTGGATACTTACTAGGCCGGGTATGTATTAAATTACCGTGTGTTATAGCTACCGGTGATGCCAATTTGGCATTGCCAAAAGTCCGTTGAAATTATTACAGGGGGTACCGTTATAAGGTCAAGTAAGATTTTTGCACTAAAATCAAGTCAGTTTTTTTCAATAAATCTTTTTGTCGACAAAATGAATTTTTGAACTTTTTTTCCGACAACTGACTTTGGACTTCCAAATTGTCAAAAATGGTTCGAAGTCAGTTTTTTGCCTTAATATTATAACTACCCTCTGTATCAATTTCAATGGGACCCATTTGTTCGAGTATAACGTCCAACATTTCGAAAATTTTTCAAATTTTTTATCGCTTTTGAGTTTGTTACCAATTGGAATTTATATATATAAGATATAATTGGTCACACAAAAATTCATTTAATACAAAATTACCGAAAAGTTTTAGTTTCGAGCGGCACCGGTGGTTTTGGGGTTAGGCACTGGCATTCTGCTTGACAGCTACGTCCGTATTCCAAATCTTCGCGAAAAAGGCCAAGAAGTTTTTACACAAATGCAAGATTTGACAAAATAATAGATCCTTGAAAAACTTTTTTACTCCTTCTTTTAATTTCTACTGATTTCTTTATAGTTCATTTATCAGATTGTTTCAAATATGTAAAATATGCAAAAATCGAGATAAAATATTGGCCCGAACCCATACTTGGTATCGAAATTTTGCGGCATGGAACTCAAAAATGTTGGGGCTAAAATTTCTGAAAAATCGAACCGGAAACAAAACCGGAAGTACCGGCTAAAGTAAAAAAAACCGGTAGAACTCGAAATTTTACGGTAATGTTTTTATTTAAACTCTGGTCATAGATATAAAAGAGATCACGAATTAAGGGGGTCCCATGTATGGGATTTTGATAGAAAATGATTCCAAATATGACCATTTTGAAGTTCGATGAAACAAAAAAATAGTAATTTGACCCCCGTTGTGCCGGACCAAAAGCGACCAAAGCAAAAATTGTATAACCATGACCATATTGCGTATAAAAATTCATTGTTCAACCTTTTTCGAGAAAAAAGAGTATCGTACTATTTTACATAAAAACTTAAATAGCAATTTAAACTTCATTAAACTGGGAAACAGTTGCACAAAATGTACCAATAATATTTTCTTCACTGTTAATTTAATTTATAACGTTTAATTTATTTTAATTTAACTCAAAAAACTGGCTAGCGAGTTCACCAACTTAAAAATCAACGGTTTAAGACGTATTTATAAATATGTTGAAAACGAAAGTTTGACACATTCGTTTTGATAACATTGGGGGTAAACTCATTGTTATAAGCCAGCAGTTCACGTTTGAATATACAGTTCCTGCGCCAATTGTGGTGCTTTGCTTGCCGGAATATGTTATATAAAATAAAATTGATTAAAGGAAACTGAAATAATGTGCTAAATGAAGTTATTTGTTCAGAAATGGAAGCGGTATCAGACAATGTTAACCAGTTTTGTTCTGTCAGCTCAAAATTACGCGCGCTGCTCAAAGACACACCAAATGCACTGGAAAATCGAACAAAGGGCGCATTTCTTATTGCTCAACTGAAAAATCTAAACCAGAGAGCACAGTTGGCCAAGGACGCTTTAACTACAGAGGTACGTTATAAAATACAAGTGGGTTGGTTATAAGCTCAGCCAGTTGGACCGTTATAAGGTCAAATCAGTTTTTTGCACTAAGGTCAAGTCAGTGTCTTCCGCACTAAGGTCAAGTCAGTTTTTTGCACTAAGGTCGAGTCAGATTTTTTTGAGAAGCTTGTTTTTTTTGAGAAAAATCTTTAGAATCATGTCTTTTTAAAAATTTCTTCTTGGGGGAGGCCTTTTCCGCAATAAAAATGAGCGTTAAGGGGCCCATGTTTTATTTCAATTCAAAGAGCAGAGCCTAATTTGAGCAAAAACGAAAAATCTGCTAATCCCGAAAAGAAAACTAAAACGGGGAAAACCTAAAAACATAAATATGAATTCATATATACAGGGTGTCCAACCTAGACTGTTACATTTGTTTTGCTTCATGTGAGCCTAAACAGCAGAAAAATGTAACAGTCTAGCTTGGACACCCCGTATATAATATACGGTATATTCATATATGAAACGGGTGTCATTTTCAGGTTTTCGCCGTTTTCAGGTTTTGTCAAAATCATCCGTACCATTTAAAGTCCCGTGAGTAAGAACGCCATTTCATGTGTATTTTTGTAGACCGAAGAAGCACGTTGCAAATTCTCGGAATTACATCGGAGCCATCAGTCGACCGAGTACCGTGTGGCCCAACTAAAAAAACAGGCGGAAAATGAGCGCCAATTTAAATGGCTTTTTCACGATGCGACAAAGGCTCGACTCGTCTCCAGAGAAAACTTTATGGCCAATGCGCCTCAACGACTGCTCGACCAGGCGCGTCTGTCCTCACATGATGAGCACCTGGCCATTCTTGAATTTGAACTTGAACAGCGTAAAGAACTAGCTAGGGCCTTGACGGACAAAAAAGTCCAAGTCCAGCGACTACGCGTCCAATTGGCCGAGAGGCGGGAGGCCGTGGTCGATGTCGAGCCTGGATTGGCTGCTTTGCTCGAATCCACAAAACCACTTTTACAGGGGCTAGAACTCGAATTGACCGCTTTAGATCAGACGATACACTTTGAAGAGTAAGTTTGGGGAATTGATTTGGCGGGCTTTTTTTGCCCAAATGAAATATAAGGCTTACAGGGGGTTTCCTTTTAATGTAAGCCATTTGGACCGTCATAAGGTCAAGTCAGTTTTTTGAGAAGCTTTTTGGGAAAAAAATTATTTAAAATCATGTCGGTTTAGCTTTTTTTTGTGGCCAAGAAGTCCTTGAGGAAGTTTTTTGTCTATAAAAATTATATTTTTGGACTTCTTTTTTCCAGACACACAAAAACATTTAAATGATAATAGGGACAAGTCAGTTAAAAAAATGTATTTAAGCTTAAGTTTTTCTCGACTTGACCTTGTAAGCAACCGCCAGGGTGTAGTAAGACCAATTTCAAGCATCAATCCAAACTTTATTAATCTGCCTAAAGTTTCTTTTTAAAAAATAATTTACGATTGAAAAACCGCCGTGGACAGATGTGTCCACACTGCGCGGTTTAGGGTTAAGACGTTACCCCGTTACAATACCCTCAATTCGAATACGGACGTTTTTGATTCTCGAAAATAGCGTCCGTATTGGCGTGAATGATAACAAAATGTCCATTTTCTACTGTTTTGGGGACATTTTTTCGCAAAAAGCGTCCGCATTTAGATTAATCACTGATTGATACAAATTTAGAGACCCTGAGGACTTGTCAGACCCTATGAGTGCAATTTATCGTCAATGTCGAATGCGCGAACGAAATGAAAAAGACGTGACGATAAAAGTAAACGACTCAAAAATCATTATGATTCTGGACAATTCTAGAGAAGTCACATTTGCATACTGTCCCATTGTTGACAGGATATTCACGAAATCGAACTTTAATCTCGATAAGGTGAACCACAATGACTCCGGCGTTTTTGGACGACCCAATATGTTTGGCGAAGTAGAAGAAATCGGAGAACTGGGAGAAAAGCTGGCTTGGTGGATAAGCCAAGGCTGGAAATGTTACCGGTAGATACATTTTTTATCATAAATAACTCACTTGGTCACAAAAAACTGACTTATAACGGTCCAAATGGATGACCTTATAACCAACCCCCCTGTACAGCACGACAGTCACAGCCGTTCCGGTGTTTTACATTTTTTCTTATTTTCGAGATATTACAATTTTCATGAAATTTCATACTAACAAATAACTTTAGTTATTTAAGGACAGTTTTTGAGAATCAAAAGTGTCCCATATAAGTGTAAGGATTGTACGTATTCATGTATACATAATTATTATATTAAATTATACAGTGTATATACATACTGTATTCAGTCCTTACACTCCTATGGGGCACGTTTGATTCTCACAAATAGTCCTGAAATAACTAGTTATTTGTTGGTGAAAATTCGAATATCTCGAAAATAAGAAAAAAAAATTGTAAAATACCGAAACGGCTGTCACTGTCGTGCTGTACAGGGGGATTGGTTATAAGGTCAGCCATTTGGACCGTTATAAGTCAGTTTTTTGCATTAAGGTCCAGTGAGGTTTTTGAGAAGCATGCTTTAAGGAAAAAACTTTGAACTGATATCTTTGGAGCTTTTTTTTTGGATGAAGATATTTATATCATTTATTTTGAAAAAAAATTTTATTATGACTGTCTTCCGGTTGAGAACTTACATGTAAAATATTTGAAAATAACCTTCTTTTTAAAGGAATTTTCTGGGAAAATAAAAGATTGGGTGACCCTAAAGCGGCACTAAAATGCTTCTTGGTGTCCCAGAGTTAAAATCATTTTTCGCTCAAAATTATTTTTTATCATTTTTAGATGGGTTCAAAATGTGGCTGGTTTTGAACTAATGCTGCCCGACGAAGAACTGCAAAGAGTGCCCGACTTGGATTCGGCCATTACTGCAATGCAATTACTTACCGCGTAAAAAAAAACTGTTCAAATATTTTAGAAAACAAAATGATTTTTTGTTATGCAACGAAAATTGTTTAGAATAATAATTACTGCCCAAGTTCAAAAATATTGTAATATATAAAAGCGTACGCTTCAGAAAGGGTTAGTTATATCTTTGATAGTTGTGGGTGCGAGAACGTGACAGTTTTTGGTAGTGAAAGTGTCACGTTCTCGTTTTTAGTTATTAGATAATCGGATTTTGAATTTTGGTAGCGCTTAAAAATTCAAAATCCGATTATTGCACGCTCTAACAACTAAAAACGAGAAGGTGACACTTTCACTTGCCAAAAACTGTCACATTCTCTAAATGTACCTTTTAAAGGTAATAGTATACCTTTAGTATACCTTTAGGTTTTTGTCTTTTCAATTTAAATTGATTTAAATGGTTTTTGTCTAAATTTTCCCGAAATCAATCCATACTTATAAGTTGTAACTCCCGCGCTTTACGGAAATTTTACCTTAGTGAACTTAAGTTGATACAAATTCATCTACAAATGTGACCTTATAACCACCCCTGTAAATATTTTTAGAACAATGTCGAGTGCTAATTCTTCCGCAGACGAGGCCGAATATGAAGTTGATCGAATTGTTGACGACCGTGTCGAAGATAATGAAAAACAGTACCTCATTAGATGGAAAGGATTCACAGCGTAAGTTTTTTTTTGCTCATTTAAAAGAAAAAAAATACACTCCTTACCTTCTTGTTTTGCATACTAGTATTGAGTTTCCGAAAAAACGTCCAAATCAGGGCATCCGTGCACATCAAGCAGTCGGTCACCATGGTACATTTTTCTGTTTTTTTGCTTGACTGGTTTGTCAGACAAGTTGTTAGGTTGGATTTTCAGATTCAAACGGTACATTTTGGGTAGAGGCAAAATTTCGGAATCTGTATTTTTATTTTGATTATCCAAAATTTAACATTTGGTAGTCTTGTAAGCCACGTAAGTTTTGCTGAAAAGTGCACATTAAGGCACTCGTGAAGAAGGTCGGGGGCTGTATCTGATGTAATAATTTTTTTTACCATTTGAGCACTTTTTTAAATAAATTATAGGGTGCCCACGGAAAAATACATGATTATAATTTATCATGTATTTCTCCGTGGGCACCCTAGTGTACATATGATAAAATTGTATACAATTTTAACAAGCGTCAAATTAGTGAAGATGATACATGGGAACCTGTTACAAATTTGGATTGTCCCGAAATCATCGAAGGATACGAAGAAGCAAAACGAAAAAAGAAAGAGCAAAAAAAGTCAAGAAAATCTGAAAGTGTCAAAAAGGATTTTGAAATGAAAAGTGACAATCCGCCAAAAAAGAAGAAAAAGGTACAACTTTTTTGTTGTTGTTTTATTTGTTCAAACAGAAGAAAAATGTCTGAATTAAAAAAATTAATTAGGATGACGATACTGGTCCAAAGGGATTTGCCCGGGGCCTTAACCCAGAGAAAATTATTGGCGCCACAGATGAAACTGGACAATTAATGTTTTTGATGAAATGGTACGTTGACTTTTTTTATTTTTAACGTTTTTTTCCGATTAAAGTGGCGCGGAAACCAACAATTAAAAAAGGTGACCATTGTATTGAAGTCATGTACTGAAAATCTACTGAATTGATCTAATAAGTAAAAACGCGTCGCTTTAATTCACAATTGTCGTTACACTTTTATTTTAAAGTTTAAATACAAAAACTCATCAGTGTATAACGACGTTTTTTTTATTTAAAATTGTACGACGTTTTAATTGTATATTTAAATTGTATGTGTATAGGGAAAATGCCGAAATTGCGGACCTCGTGCCTAGTAAGGAAGCCAACGTAAAATGCCCACAGGTTAGTTTTTCACTTTAATTATTAACTAGTCTTGTAGCTTTATTAGTAACGAAAATTTGTTACTTGTAAGGTCAAGTCAGTTTTCCAAACCTCGACCTTATAACAAACAACGCTTGTATATATCTATATATTTCAGATTGTCATACAGTTTTATGAGGAGCGACTGACCTGGCATTCGACATGTTTCAATGAATAAAAAAATATAAACTCTCGACCTTCTTTTGTAAAACTGGGAGCTCTAAACAAAACAAATCTCACCAGACATATATGTATGGAATTGTAATTTCATTTGTAATATTTTTGAAAAAAATTGTTTTAAAACAATTTTCAGCTATTCCCACCGATAGACGTTTCCTAATGCAAATTTTCGGAATTTCTTTTGCTAAAGCCTTTAATAACATTAAAAAAAATGCATTTAAATCATTTGAATTATTAGATTTTTGATAGACTTGGGTAGACTTGGATATATTTTAGCCAAACCGTGGTTGGTAAACTACAATTGAGATAAAGTACACTACGAATGGTTACTCTTTCATATTTTACTTCATATCAATTGTAATCGTTACAACACCGGTTTTATCACAAATCACCGCTTCGATCGGAAATAAAATTCAGTGTAACTTTCAGGGGGAAGTCTGTGCCGTATGTGCACTCGAGGCCGTTTCACGTCAATATNAAATTCCTCTTTCAAATCCCTAGTTTATTGTTATAGGAAGGGTTTGCAAAAAAACGCAAATGAATCTATAAAGCCATTTATTCGTTATATTGTTTTAAAAAATCCGGATGTGCCAAGTTTCCGGTCTGACTGAAGTTCACTGCCAATAGTTATGGTCCCGCAAAAAAGGGGAAATGAATCACAGAGGATGGATATAGGTTCTCATAGTATTCCCAAACTTATAAAATGTTTGCCCTGTCTCCAGGAAGCCTTTCTTTTTTGCATTTGTTTGTAAACAAATCGACCGTACTACCCTTAATAACATTAAAAAATCATTTAAATCATTTGAATTATTAGATTTTTGATAGACTTCTGTAGACTTGGATATATGATTATTTTAGCCAAACCGTGGTTGGTATAAACTACAATTGAGATAAAGTACACTACGAATGGTTACTCTTTCATATTTTACTTCATATCAATTGTAATCGTTACAACACCGGTTTTATCACAAATCACCGCTTCGATCGGAAATAAAATTCAGTGTAACTTTCAGGGGGAAGTCTGTGCCGTATGTGCACTCGAGGCCGTTTCACGTCAATATCAGATATAAAGAGGTCACGGTCGCTGAAACAACCATATGACCTCTTTGTATAAAAGGCCGGTACTACAACTGTAGAAAAAAAATACTGTTTGCTTTCCAAGAGTTCACAGCTGTTTAACCAACCGAGACCTCATTATATCTACTATTGACCAAAACCGGCCTGAGTGAATCGTTGTTCATACAAACAGGCTACCATGTCCGTATTCCCTATGAGAGTTAACTAATAATAATGAATCTGTTAAAACTTCAAAAAAGCTGCGATAAGCCCGGCTCTCCCTAAACCTTTATGTTTACGATAAACGTTTATGTTTACGATTTAACATGGAATTTCAAAAAAATAACATTTCAACATTAAAATAAAAAAAAACTTCGTGGAAACGCTAAGCTTTAAAAATGAACCGATTGAGTTGGTATAGACATTTAGGTACTAAAGTACCACTTCTATAGAATTTTAGTTTGGATTTTGCATATTAGGTTTTCTATGAGTTTCGATTCAAACTTTTCTGCGAAACATCGCGATGCCCAATTTCAATATTCCTCTAGTTTAAGGACGGGTATGACTCGTTGTTTACAAAAAAAGTCCATGTTTCAAGACAGCCTAGTATGGATTGATTTTCTATGAAAACAACAAACAATTAAACTGTCCCCTCACTGATCACATTCATTCTCTTTTATTGTTGATTACATGTATGCGTGTGTTACATGTGTTAAAGGTCAACCTTTATTCTACACTGCCACAATGCTGGAATACAGGACAGTGGAACTTTTTTTGTAAATTGTGTCATTAATTTACTTTATTATTAAGATTCTTAATTTAAGAATGTTTGTCGATTTGCCAAATTTTGTTCTCGTTCCAGATAAAGTGTACAGGAATATGTATACAGCGGTTGACTGGCGAAAGAAACAGGGTTGTACAAAAGTATAAAGTATTTCCAAGCTCGTCACGTAAATACGTATTTTATTTTATATTATTAATAATAATTATAATAATGATGCTAGAAATACTAAGATTCAAATTTCTACTTTAAGGTCAAATTTCCACTCTAGGGTCAAATTTCAACTTNTGTGTTACATGTGTTAAAGGTCAACCTTTATTCTACACTGCCACAATGCTGGAATACAGGACAGTGGAACTTTTTTTGTAAATTGTGTCATTAATTTATTTTATTATTAAGAATGTTTGTCGATTTGCCAAATTTTGTTCTCGTACCAGATAAAGTGTACAGGAATATGTATACAGCGGTTGACTGGCGAAAGAAACAGGGTTGTACAAAAGTATAAAGTATTTCCAAGCTCGGTCACGTATTATAATAATGAGACTAGGAATACTAAGATTCAAATTTCTACTTTAGGGTCAATTTTCAACTTTAGGGTCAAATTTCAACTTTAGGGTCAATTTTCAACTTAAGTGTCAAATTTCAACATCAGGGTCAATTTTCAACTTTAGGGTCAAATTTCAACTATGGTGTCCAACTCCAACCATCTAGGGTCATTTTTCAACTTCAGTGTTAAATTTTAACTTTAGGATCAAACTTCAACAAAATAAAAGTGTAACTAACATTTAAACTTTTAAATGTAAATTAGTTTAATTTATAGTATGGTGGATTTTTCAATTCAACACTCCAAATTTCCTTTTTTGTAACAAGTTCCATTTTAGGCCCACAATTAAATTTCACTATCAAATTTTACTTTTACGCTCAAATTTTAATTTATGTTCATATTTCAATTTTGGGGCCAATTTTTATCTGGGGTTAATTAAAAATCTTTTAATATTAAGGTGAAATTCCAACTATAGTGATATGTTTTGAAGCTCTAATTGTATTAAACTCTCAAATTGTTTAAATGCTTTTCTAACAGCAAAAAAAATATGCTGTTATATTTACCAACTTATAACCTCGGATAAGAAAGATTGTAATCGCAAAGTTACGCCACAGTATATAAAGTACAAGCTGGACGTAAATGCAGTGGAAGAATCGGCTCGGTTTATTTTCAAGGAACTCATCAAAGGCGGCCACAATTGGACAATTTCCGAAACCGAATTTTACTTCTTTCTGGCCCATATGATCAACATTAAATTGACGTCCTCATTGGCCGAATACGCTAGGTTCAATGTGTGCAACAAATCTCATTCATTAAAAAGCGTCAAATCATGTGTGTGAAAATACTACGGGAGGGTTTGTTATAAGGTCTGACATTTGGTCCACTATATGGGCGCCTATTAGGTCTTAAAGTATAAGAGGTCGGCACTCGGGTACCCGACCTCGTTTTTGGCCTCGGGTATTACCCGACTTTTTTACCTGTGTTTTCGACCTCAGTCTTATACTCTTTTTACAGTAAATTCTTATGATTTTATGATCATTTAAGGCCTTATGGTATGTTTTCCTTAAGACCTTATAACCAACCCCCTGTACAGTGTGAAGCGTGTGAAGATCGATTTTGGATCAATAACATTGTTTAGTTTCCGAATGCCAATGCTGGCCGTGTTGATTCTAGAAACATTGGGGGTCTGGTTTGATGACGCCTCGGAAACAACATTTACACCCGTTTATGAGTTACCAAAAGTTGGTTTGAAAAAATCGCGGCCAATAAGGGACACTGGACTGTACCGGTTTTTATGAAGATAGTTGTAGAATTTTTTAAAGTCAAAAAGTATTTGTGGTATTTGAAGACCGTTTAAACTAAAGTGAAATGTGGATGCGATTTAAAAACCATTTTGTAAGACGTATCCAGATTTGACCTATCAGACGGGTTTTTGGAGCGCGTTAATGATTTTTTCCAACAAGCGGAATTTCACGGAAACACACGTCTTGAATTAGTGTCCCCAATGAGAGCATGTGATGGGTTACCACTAGTTGCTTTATACGCCATTGACATGGATGACCACAGGTAATTTAACTTTGTCAAAATCCGAACGCATTGGACCCTCTAACGGGAAATATACAAGGAAATATAATCAAATAAATGGGGCATGAGTAGAAAACTGGAAAGTTATCAGGTGTAAGATTACAGCTCATACAACTAGAGTGAAGAGCAGATGCTCTTCCAAAAAAGTTTTTCTTTGGCTCTCACCATTGGCCTTATCACAGTGTGTTCGCTAAAAAGCTATTTTATCTTAATTTTCCTTGGAAATAATTTTAACAAAAAACATGGAGGGAACCGTCTGAATCGAACTTTTTTTTTGGGGGCGAAAGGGTAATCGCCCGAAATTTTTCTAGTCAACTGATTACACTTCTAATTGTTCAGAAGTGGAAATTTTTTTGGCGGATTACCCTGTCGCCCAAAAAAGAAAGAAAGGCCGAGTCGGACAGTGCCCCACGCAGACCGCACCTACCTGCGTACAGGCCTTTTTTATTTCGGATAATATGTTTGAATCGTTTATTTCAGATATTTCGCCATTTCCGCATTCTTAGTGGAATGTTTTTTTCGACTAAATGTAAATGTCAAAATGAAAATGTTATTTTTAGATTCTTTTTTGAGAATCTCTTGACCGAAAAAGGCGACTTAAACCTAACACTATAATCGTCGTCGATTAAAACGGGATTTAGATTTTTGGCGAGTGCGATTCCCGACTGTGACTGGCGTGCTTTGATCGTCGCTTTTCTTTTTGTCGATTTTTGTCGAATTCCGGGCGAANTTTTAGATTCTAGAATATTTGAAGAATTCTGAAATTCCTAATTCCTAGATTGGTCCGAGTGAAAAAAGACATTTTTGACAAGTAAATAAGGAAAGTGAATAAAGAAAAAAATGAATTGAGGATAATACTAGAAAATAAAAACGTTTATTTTTCTAGTAATATGCTCAATTCGTGATTTCCTTTTTCACTTGTCAACAATGTCTTTTTTCACTTGGACCAATCTGTACACTATTATGCGTCATTAATTATAGAACAGGCACCCAACGATTCTCATTAACTCTGACTTTACCTGAAGTCTAAAAAAACCTTACACTGAGGATGGCTAAATATCTTGAATACACGATTCAAATATATATCATCTTCAGATAATTCATATTATAACTTTTCATTTCACGTTGTAATACGCCTTTGAGAATCTCTTGACCGAAAAAGGCGACTTAAACCTAACACTATAATCGTCGTCGATTAAAACGGGATTTAGATTTTTGGCGAGTGCGATTCCTGACTGTGACTGGCGTGCTTTGATCGTCGCTTTTCTTTTTGTCGATTTTTGTCGAATTCCGGGCGAAGCGCGACCTGACGAGCGGCGGTTAATTTTCTCGACGCGCAAATATTCCACCACTGAGACTGTTAACAAAATATTGACATTTTGCAAGGAATAAAAGACGATATAATTCAATATTTTTTTTTATATTTTGCTTTAATTTTAGAGAAGAAAATAAACCATGCGTCAAATGTAAATTACGGAGTACTATGAGCGACATGAGTGGAGGTTTCCTGTCTAAGGCAGGAGACCTTTGCCACCAGTTGAATACTGTTATACAAGGAGAGCTATTCAAGACACTTTTACGGAAATCGAAAAACTGAAAACCCAAAACACGATCTTCACTTTTTAGGGATAAATTCATGACTTTTAAAACTTTTTTTTTACGAAAATTAACGGACCAAATTGGACTCGGTCAAAAATAACATCAAGAAAACAAAATTTTTATAGACTGATTTTAACCGACCCAAGTGTTAAAAACCCGGTAAAATAATGTTTTTCACGCGGTTAACCACGACGATGGTTCTGTAGAACTCTAAAAATTTACCAGAGTCACCGCCATTGGATCAGAAAACTTATGTTAGTTTTTTGAAAGTATACCACATCTGTGTTGGCGCTAATGANAAAACAACATCAAGAGAAAACAAATTTTTTATACACTGATTGTAACCGACCCAAGTGTAAAAACCCGGTAAAATAATGTTTTTCACGCGGTTAACCACGACGATGGTTGTGTAGAACACTAAAAAATTACCAGAGTCACCGCCATGGGATCAGAAAACTTATGTCATTTTTTTGAAAGTATACCACATCTGTGTTGGCGCTAATGATTGGTATTGCTATAGGCTATAGCAATACCAATTTAATATAGCCTATAGCCTTGAATTGTTAAATACTTAAGTATTAAAATACTTTAATATATATAATTTGAAAACATCCTTGGAAAATACAGACAATAAAAATCAATGGTGCTAAATCAATGGTGCTAAATCAATGGTCTCGTTATAAGGTCTCAAGTTGTCACCGTTATAAGATTAAGTCAGTTTTTGTCTATAGAAATCATGTCTTTTTACACCTGTTTTTTATAAAATCATGTCTTTTGACAATTTTTTGGAAACTCTCATTTTGTTTCAAATGAGTACATATAAGGTCAAGCCAGTGTTTCTAAAGATCATTATGGTCAAGTATTTTTTGGGATTGATAACCAGAACAGGACTTCCCCTGTAAGATATTTGTAAATCGCCATAAATTTTGATCAAGAAGTGTTAAAATAAGGTCGTTTTTCTTTTAGTGGGATACAAAATTCAAAACCTAATTACGGAATTAATAATTCCGAATTATGATAGGAGGTATAGCTGATTTTTTCTGCAGCCTAAAGCAAAAAGCTTAAGCTTTTTATGAGACACTACAAAAACGGAAATTACCGGTCAAATCTACCGAGGGGTTCTCGAGAAACCGGCATTTTTGTACTTTGACAGGTACTTCCGGTTTTGAACGGGACTTATTGTCGTGTCTCATTAAAAAGATTCAACCTTTTGCTTTAGGTCGCAAAAAAAAATCAGATATATCTCCTCTCATAATTGCGTAATTAGGCTTTGAATTGTGTATCCCACTAAAAAAAAACGACCAACCTATCGTGGTTAGATAACCTAATTAAACTGTTGTTACGATGACTGGTCACGAGCTATACTATCTTGTAGTATATTGAGGCTTACAATGCTACATTAGCGTCGTTTTATGTTTGGAAATTAGCGAGATCGCATTTTTTTGACAAATGCAGTAAACTGGATGATATTAAATACACGACGGACTTTATCGTACTGATAAAAAAAAACTCGTTGGCAGGTCTTTTTTGAGTAAATGGCCCGTCTTGACCCATTGTCGATTTAGTTACGTCTAGACTGCAAACTCTGATGATACAAATTAATTTAATCTGTTTTTACCGGTTGGAGCCAGACAAAATAAATATACGTAGTATATGGAGCATTTATTTTTATATATTTCAATAAAGTAGTTTATGTACAGAACGATATTGTGAATAGTCTATAAATTATTATTTTTTCTAGAGAAAAAATTGCAGTAACGTAAAAATTCATGAAACTCACGTTTTAGTTTGGTCAATGAAGGTGACATTATTTGCCAAGGATAAACTTAAAGCTACTTGGTTTCAAGTTGAAAATTCTCATGAATCATCAATTTTATTAAACCGAAAATTGTAGAATTTGACATTTGGGAATTACAAGTGTCACTTGTAATTTTCACTATAAGTACTGGGTATGGTCACTAGTTTTTTAGGCCAAAAACAAAGCGATTCAGTCCATTAGAGGGCGCCGAGTACATAAGACAGTATGTTTATGTTACAGTCCTCGTCCCTGAAACGGGTGGTTTTCTTTGACAAAAAAACCACCCGTTTCGGGAATCACCTGTTTCGGGGACATCAGTGATTTAAACGTTAAAAATCTTAATTATTTCATATTTTTGCTATTTAGTATTTGAAATGACTTTAAATAACACTTAAAGTACAGTCTTCGTCCCAAGTAAAGCAACCATGACACATTTATATTTTGTGTATACAAAAATCTGTCATAGACATTTGCCTTGTCGGTTTTTTGGGCATAATTTCTGTCACAATGACCTGAAAAAACCACCCGTTTCGGGGTCATTGGAAAAATCCAAAAAAAACACCCGTTTCGGGGACAACCACCCGTTTCGGGGACGAGGACTGTAATTGATTTACCAGCTCTTCTCACTTGGGCCCTCTAATAGACTAAGTCATTCTTTGACCTGACAAACTGGTTATCACCATAGGTCTTTTTTGCCCTTTAGGTCTTATTGTGTTTTTGAGCCTAAGGTAAAATAAAAAAAAAGCATGATTTTTGGAAAAAAAACTCTTTAAAATCACGTCTTTTTGCGCCTTTTCACCTCGTTATAAGGTCTTACAGTCCTTACTTCCAATACGGACGATTTTGGTTCTCGAAAATAGCGTCCGTATTTTGGGAAATTGTCATAAAGGGCCCATTTTTCAACTGTTTTGGGGACATTTTTTCACCAAAAGCGTCCGTATTGGAAGCAATCGCCCTTATTGAGTGCGTCCGTATTGAAAGTAAGGACTGTATAGTCTTTTTTTCTTACGGCCTTATAACCAAATTTAACAGGAGGCTCATGTAGTGAAAATGGAGTAATTTTGCAACACTTTTTCAGCCACTTATTTAACGTTATTCAACTGAAAAATGTAACTTTACATTTTTTCGAGATCATGTTAAAATTTAAATCTACATTTAAATCTTGTATTACTAGGTTTCAAGTTCTAACAAAATTACGCCCGTAGTGTAGCTGTAAACCGCCTAAATAGAACTAGTGAATCATCACTTCTACTGGAACTAAAAATAGAATTCACAAAGTGCTGACCTCATCACTTTTTTGATGGAATTGAAATGAATCATTTTTTTTTGGTAAAATCATCCTTCACAATCATCCCTTGCAATCGTGTTATAAAAAATCACTCGATTTTAAAACAAAAAAAATCACAAATTGAATAGCTTTATCGACAGATCAGTTGTCTCTTGTGACGGCGAAACATGCGGAAATTACGGAACTAAATAATGAGATTGATGTTTTGAAGCAAGAACGCGACAAATTAAGGCACGATATTGTGAACTTGAAGAAATTAAACGACTCCTTTGCAAATACCGTGTCGACGGAGGCGGCACAGAAACGCGACGTGCGTTTACGCAAGAGCAACAGTGTCTCCCTTGGGTAAGTTTGGTCAAACATTTTTATAAGCACTAGAAATTGGGCATTAAAAACCCATTTCTTTTTCTAAAATGTTAAAGTTTTTCCTTAATTGGCAGAATGCGTACAGCCGTTGTTACTTATAAAGCCTTGACGACTTCCAGTCATTTATTTTTTAACCTACACGAGCGGCGATTTCAACTCGTCAAGGCCTTAAGTTGGATAGCCTATGGACCATAGCCTATGGTCCATAGGTCATCTATTTTCTTCATCTGGCCATTTCGGACGCTATGGGTTAAAAATCAGTTTCAATTTTATCACCAAAATGTTCAGTGATATCGATTTAGAGAGGGTCTGGTTATAAGGTCAAGTCATTTTTTTTCAAGATAAATCATGTCTTTTTTGACTTTTTTATACGTTTAGAACGAGACATATACAGGGGGGTTGGTTATAAGGTCAGCCACTTGTGCCGTTATAAGGTCAATTCAGTTATTTTGCACTAAGATAAAGTCAGTTTTTTCAGGCACTTAGGTCAAGTCAGTTTTTTGAGCAGCATGCTTTTTTGGGGAAAAATCTTTAAAATCATGTCTTTTTACGTTTTTTTTAATGAATACCTCTCTCCCCCCGCGGGCACATTTTTTTCTATAGAAATCATGTCTTTTTACACTTTTTTCTCTAAAATAGTGTCCCTTTTTACTTTTTTTAGAGTGAAGACCATAATTTTTTGGGGAAAATAAAATATTAAAAAAAAATTGAACCTTTTCCATGCCTTTTTAGGTCTTTTTATCAGGTCTTATTAGCCTATTAATATTAGGTCTTATTGTGGAAAAAAAATTCTGGTTGGTTATAAGGTGACCTTATTAAGGTCAAGTCAGTTTTTTCAAGGTGCATTAAGGTCAAGTCAGTTTTTAGACCTTGACCTTATAACCAACCCCCCTGTACGTTTACAACAGCACATAAATCATGTATTTTTTGGCTTTTTTGGTGTTTAATGCATTTAAGGTCAAATCATTTTTTAGACTTTGACCTTATAACCAACAAATGATGTAATCGAATTAATTTTCTGAATGAGAGATTGTAGGGCTTACTGAGCTTGAACTAGTATCATTGATTTTCGTTGAACTTTTCAATGCCAAGTTTATTCAATACTTCCAAGTGCGTTAACGTCTGTACCACAATTTTTAATTTATTTAAAATGTTTACACTCCACTTTTAAGTAACTTGCCCTAGACGTCTAAGATGCGCTTAATTTCTGGTGCAGAATTATATTATTATCAAATGATCATTTTGTCAATTTGTGAAATCAGAATTATATTGATCATAAGGTCGATCGGCCTTTTGTAAATAATGCCAAAATGTTAACTATAGTGTCTAGTTGTAGTTAATGGCTTTTTAGAGGTTTTTGAACGATGAAATAAAAAAAAATATTTACATATTATTGGTTCTCAAGATATATCGTTGTATATATACAGGGAGTTATAAGCTTTGGTTATGAATTTTGTACATGCACAAAAAACTTGAGGCTTTTTTATAAAGCCATGTATTTTGATTTTTTTTTAATCAAATGATTTATGGATAAAAGTCATGTCTGTATAAAAGTATGTGTATCTTCAATATATAGTATACATGTACACGGATGTTGGTTATAAGGTCCGCCCTTTCGACCGTTATAAGGTCAAGTCAGCTTTTTTGCAGTAAGGTCAAGTCAGTTTTTTTTTGAGAAACATGCTTTTTGGGTAAAAAAACCTTAAAATCATGTCTTTTCCGCTTTTTTTGGATGAAAACCTCCCTTTATATAAGGTCAAGTCAGTTTATTAGACCTTGAACTTTTAACCAACCCCTCCTGTTTGTTGTTTTGTCCCAAAAACCGTGAAAAGACATGATTTTAAAGATTTTTTTCCCAAAAAGCATGCTTTTGATTTGACTTAAGTCTCAAAAAGACGATCAGACCTTATAATGGACCAAATCAGAGTCCGGTCAACAAATATCGGTTACTGTGGCTGCCCATAAGAGTTAAAATGCTAGTTTTTTTGCTGTTGTCTTACAAATTTAATTAAACACTTACTCAAGATATATTATTATATCTTTGTGGCTTTGTTTCATTGTGAACGCAGATTGTGATTGATGATTCCGTAACTGATCTTGAGAAAAAAAAGGAACAAGTGTGTCCCTTGGGCATACTTGCCCGTGAGCCATAAAAAAGCTAGATAGAGTGAGAACATATCACACATTGATGCATGCGGGTTAGGTCTGAAAACCAAAAAAAATAGAGAGAACTGAAAGAAAATGCGTAATAAATAAATTTGATCGCAGCGATCGCCATTTATTCCTTTCGTCTTGAACTTGATGCTTTTTGGTAAAGCCACTTGTAGTATGCTTGTTCAAAAAAGGGGTCCCTGGGGGTTAATATATCTGAACGCTTCACAATAACGCCCTCAAATTCAATCCATCTCATTTGGAGCAGAACGAACCTAAAATAACACTTCAGGTTCTTAGAGAAAATAGAGAAAAAAAAGCGACGAAACTTAACTACCAAACGAGCGGGGTGTTTTGGCAATGTCCGGTGTACCGGTATGAGTTTAGTTCTGCGGTTTGACCAAAAAAGCAAAACATTTTTTTTTCATTGAAGATTTAATACAGACTAGTTGATGTTGCGCTTGAGGGACAAAAAGAGTAAAAAAAATAGTCTAAATTAACAATGCTGTCCATGTCACTGCGCTGTGTTCTTACATAAGCTCCCATATTTTTTGTGCCCAACACGGGCTGTGAACAAATTGAAAAAATGGTAAAAAAAAACGAAAAAAAAAGAAAAATATGTGTGTGGCAATATTAATTTATCAAAACGTGATCTAATGAATAATAGTAATTTATAATAAGCCATACGCAGTTTTCAATCTGAAAACTCAAATTAGCATGCTGGTTGCTATGAGTTGCCTGACTACGGTTCGCACAAATCATAATTAACGCTTATTAAAACCGCATATTGATATCATACCAATGATATGGTTGTACAGGGGGTTGACTATAAGGTCTATGATTCTGTCTCAAAACATGAAATTTTAACGGTTGTAAGTGTCAAAATCAGACGTGCCGTGGTCAAATACCCCTAGTAAAATGTTTTTCAGAAACATATGAATTAATTTATTTTC
>SCLG01000055.1:101576-143007 GCA_004367875.1 Oikopleura albicans
TCAAAAAATAGAAAGCTCTAAACGATATCTAAAAAATCTGAGTGTAGGGAGGTGTAGGTGAATGTCAAAACAGAGAAAAACACGAATAAACATATTATTTCACCCCCACGAAGGCATTTGGTGGTGTTGTGAATTTTTGGAGACGATATTATTTTTCGCCACCCTTGGTTTGGTATACCTGGAAAGTTTGAACGTCAAACTCCTAAATTTTTTTCCACGAAAATCCCAGACGGCTACCCTACTTATGCAATAAGGTCTTATAAGACCATATGGTGTTTTTTGAGGTCAAATCGAAAGCATGCTTTTTCTGGCACATTTTTTTTACAAAAATCATGTTTTTTTCTGGCATATTTAAAAAAAATCATGCCTTTTTACACTTATTTCGTATTCATAAAATCTTAATGTTTTTTTTCAATTTGTATATGATGAAGACAGATTTTGTAAAATGAATTTAAGTTCAAGTCATTATTTCGGCCCTGTAGTGACATTCTGTTACAAACTTTACGTACCATTTTGTCTCAAATCCAGTCCAGGAATCTCATTAGCTTATCAATTTTAATGAGAATTAAATCAATTAATATCTTATTAGGTTTTCACGGGCAGATTAGGGAACAAAAGTTCACCTGACTGAATTCCGTCATTAGCCCGATTATAGTCTTAATACAGTGTGGTTCTAAGATTCGTAAATCATGTCTGACAAATGAAGGATTCCCGTGATAATAAGTGCGAGATAATATTTTACTGGTTAAAACGTTTTACTAAAACCATTAACTCCGTGGTGAAATGTACAAATTTGAGAATTTGGTGAGCAGTTTACCGTACAGGGGGTCTGGTTATAAGGTGACAAGCTGTGACCGTTATAAGGTCAAGTCATCTTTTTTGCACTAAATCATGTCTTTTTTTCACTTTTTTGGGCGTAAGTTTAGAACTCGACATATACGCTAAGAACGACAGGGGTAAAACACGGGTAATAAATTTTTTATAGAAATCATATCTTTTTGGACGTTTTTTTCTTGCACACTTAATACAGTCCTTACTTCCCATACGGACTTTTTTGTTTCTCGAAAATAGCGTCCGTAGTGGGGTAAATTCTCATACTGTCCATTTTTCGACTGCTTTGGGGACATTTTTTCACAAAAACGTCCGTATTGGAAAAATCGTCGGTATTGAGAATAAGGAATGTACAATAAAAACGTTTTCAGCAACTATTTCATTTGTAACTGTTTCGGTTCCTTCGTGTTTTCCAATGATTTTCAGCAAAAATAATTAGAATACGACCTTAAAGGTAACAATTAACGCCTTGATAACTTAACACTTGGCTTTGTTAGTGATGTTAACGTAAGCGCTGATATGGTTAATATTATAAAAAAAAAGTTCGCGAATNACCATTAACTCCGTGGTGAAATGTACAAATTTGAGAATTTGGTGAGCAGTTTACCGTACAGGGGGTCTGGTTATAAGGTCACAAGGTGTGACCGTTATAAGGTCAAGTCATTTTTTTGCACTAAGGTCAAGTCATCTTTTTTGCACTAAGGTCAAGTCATTTTTTCAAGATAAATCATGTCTTTTTTTCACTTTTTTTGGGTGTAAGTTTAGAACTCGACATATACGCTAAGAACGACAGGGGTAAAACACGGGTAATAAATTTTTTATAGAAATCATATCTTTTTGGACGTTTTCTAAGGTCAAGTCATTTTTTTTGGAGTGCATTAAGGTCAAGTTATTTTTTGGGGCTTGACCTTATAACCAGATCCCCTGTACCAATCGGCAATTGCATGCCAGTCATCCGCGTTTTTTTTAGTGATAACTTAATACAGTCCTTACTTCCTATACGGACTTTTTTGTTTCTCGAAAATAGCGTCCGTAGTGGGGTAAATTCTCATACTGTCCATTTAACTATTTCGGTTCCTTCGTGTTTTCCAATGATTTTCAGCAAAAATAATAAGAATACGACCTTAAAGGTAACAATTAACGCCTTGATAACTTAACACTTGGCTTTGTTAGTGATGTTAACGTAAGCGCTGATATGGTTAATATTATGAAAAAAAAGTTCGCGAATGGGGCTAACATTGTGAATAAGTAAGCTTATAATTTGTAAGCTAATCAAGTAGGATTGTGTGTGATAAATTCAATTTAATATACTCGTTGAATAATAACTTAATTATTTACCGTTACTTTAGGTTGTACATCAATAAAAAAAAATACAAAAACTTACTATATCATTGAATGATAGGGTTTTTATAGGGCATAAATCGAGATGGTGCTAAATAAGGGTCGTTTTTTGTCGATAAAAATAAATACTTTCGCTCCAAATAAGGGTCGCTGATTTTAACATTACTTTCCATGGTCATTTTAAACACGTTTTTGATCCGTTCATGGATATAATAGATTAACTCCCCTAATCCTAGGTGTGCTTAATAATGGCCGAGTGCTTAATTAGGGTAGTTTTTCAAAAATCGTTAACCGACCCTTTAACATTAAATGCTATACGCTTCTTTATTGGCCACTTATAATGATAAAATAATGAATCAGGCCGAAATACAACAAACATGAAAAACCTATTATTGAAAAGACTAATTTACAATTGGCTGCTACGCTTCAGCTACTTCTCTCTTTTTCTCACCAAACCAATTACAGTAAGAGTAGTTAACTAGGTATCTTTTTTCTATCATACCAAAAAAACTAAACTATAATTATATTTGCATACTAAGATGTTTTTCTATAAAAGAAAACAAAAACAAATTTGTCGTGTTAACACTCATGATATCTTCTTCGATGCAAGTTATCTCCACACAAAACAAATTGACTGACTTTGAAATCGATTTTTCCGAAACTCTACAGGATGCATTTTTAGAATATTTTCTAGGAGCGGAAACACGGATATGCCTTCTGTCAAACGGCAGTTATTTTCCTGTTAGTTAACTGTGTTAATTTTTCCCTCAGAGGAAAATATTGTAAAAGTGCATCTTATAGAATTTTGGAAAAATCGTTTTTGTTTCGAAATTGTTATGTAGGGTAGCCACGGTCTCGTAGTTGAGGAATACCAATAAATTATTACAGTCCCCACCCCAAATAGGTAACAACATCGTTCTGAAATTTTTGTTACCTATTTGGGTTATTGTTACCTATTTGGGTGTTACCTATTTGGGGTGGGGACTGTATTAATAATTCAATTATCTTATCAATTTTTGAGCAAAACAGTTGTTAAGATAACTGGTTAGGTGGTGTATACGGTTGCAAATCCACGGTCTTGGATTCTAAGAATATTTATAATTTATATTCTTAGACTCCAAGGCCGTGGCAATCCAGCCGTATACATCACCTAACCAGTTATCTTAACAACTGTTTTACTCGAACATTGCTCGAAAATTTGGTTAGATTTATTGGAAATCCCGATACGTTTATGTCCAAAAAGTGTTAAAATAGCCCAACTTTATTAAGATAAATGGTTAGGGGTGTATTTCATTAAACGTTTTTTCTCAATTTTTTTGTAATCATATTCATATTCTTCAAAAGCGATATATCGTTTATTTATCGTTTATGTAGCACAATGGGCGGCATTGAAGACATTCGTGTGAGCGGCGGTCTACGTCACATGGACTCAATTTACGACATCACTCCGGACGAGTTAAAAAAGCAACGAATGAGTCGGGTCATAGATGACTCCGCTCGACACCACTACAGGTAGACTGAAAAAAAGGAAAAAATGAAAAAAAAGAAAAAAAAAGATTACAGGCCAAAACAACAATTTAATCATATGTCTTTGAAAAAAAAACTTGAAAAAAAGCATGGAAATCGTTTCATCAGTTAGAGAAATAAACATTTCCTCATATCAAATCGCTCGTAAAAATATGACGTTTTTTTAATATATTCTTTTTGGAATAGAATAAAAAAAATGTGGGCATTTTGTTAAAAAAAAGACATCCTTCGAGTTTGAGATAAAAAACGATAGTCAATTCTATACCTTGTAGAGAAAACACGACCGGTTAGCAATTTCAATTCTAAGGCCCCAGGGCGTTAGTAAGTTTGGGCAGTATTTGAAAAGCTTTTGCGAAAATCAAATCTTTCTAATATAAATAATTTTCACATATGTTAAATATATTTAAATCAAAAAATGTAACATAAGTTCGATATATAATGCTATATTTAGCGTTTGCTCGTTGATCTTTAACTAAAATTATAAAGTTATCCTATATTATTTATCGAATAACCCCCTGCGCCGTTATCTAGCCGGTATTCCTGATCGTTTATTTATATGGGCGGAATTTTGAGCAGTAATTTTACATCATTTAATGTTAAGGAGTGCGCCGTTATCTGGCCATTATAACGTAACGAAATATTTTTCGACTAAAATCTCGGCTAGATAACGGCGTAGGTGGTGTATACGTAATGATCCACATTCAAATAAGCATTTTTGTTTTGTCCATTTGCCTTTTATGTTGTTTACTTTTTCTTTTGAACACAAAAAAATATATTATTTTAAAAAGCATTTCCCCTGAATTGGAGGCGAAAACACAAGAGTCGATTCACAATAAGTACGGCGGACGGGACAAGGCGGAAAAGGCCGCACGAGTTATTCAGGAGTGTTACCGACAATATCGTCTGCAACAGTCATTCCACAAGCTAAGGTAAGACAACCGGAAACACCGGATAAAATAAACCGCATCAATAAAAAAATGAGTGTAAATCATTTCATAATTAGACAACCTGAGGGGTTATCTTACCTTTATAAACGCTAAAAAAGCGGTAAGATAACCCAACTTTCGTAAGATAACCACTTAGGACGTAGGCGGAAACTGCTATATATGTTGGTCCAAAAAGTGGTAAGATTACCGCATTTACCGCACAGAACAATACTGGGACATTTGTGAACACTCACACAAGTTCCATCTCCCACCGGAAATACCGGCAAAAATCGGTTATTAAGTGAACCCATTCCAACAGTTATTTTACTGGAGCTTAGATGAGACAACCGGAAACACCGGAAGAAAAAATCTGTACATATTGATTAACATATCAAATGCGGAAGTAAAAGAAAAATTGCAAATGAACGTATTAAATAAAAATATATGAAGATATGTGGGATAGAATCGGTGACATGTGGTATAGAGAAGGGTTCGCTAGGCTTACCCAGCCCTGGTATACCGCCAGAGAGACCAGTAAAAAGTCGAACCTCATTACTTAATCGATCGCTAAAGTATTGGAAAAAGTTAGTACTCAAATGTAGTACAGGGGGTGGTGGTTGTAAGGCCTGGCATTATTATTCAAAATACATGTAGTTAATCCACCAAAATTTCGCCCTTAACTCCTATGCGGTCTCATAGCTGATTGTCTGGATCAAGAGCCCTGTCGGACTCTAGTTTTAAGGTCTGACATTTTTGATTTATAAGGTCGATCTAGGTAAAATCAGTTTTTTGGGCTTTGACCTTATAATCACATCTCCCAGTACATATTTTATAACAATTGGTCAATATTATATGAGACTTAAAGTCTCTGGCCTTGTAGGGGTAGCGGTCAAATTGCAACTACATTCATCATTAGATGACGTTATATCATATCATACACGTAGTTTATTAAATTTTCTGAATTTTCGCCAATTAATTTTGACAATTAATGGCCCTGATTTATGACTAATGTCCCATTTCACTATTTTTATAGAACTGTGAAATATTTTTTTTTTGATTGGCGAGTAATTGAACTTGATTTCAGAGCTGAAATAAGTTATGGGCTGATTTACGGCATGATATTAGTCATATGTCATGCTTCGTATATCATAATAATTTTCCGAAGTACCAAATAAATTATATCTGTACAAGTTTGTCACGTTTCCGCTCGTAGCGAAACTTGGTTTTATTGACTCGGTCGATTGCAGGATTTAACATAATAAAATCGACCCGATCGAGATGACACTAATTCTTTGGTACTTTTACAAATTAAAAATCTCAAGCTTTTATCGGCGGAAGCGGGTCATAATATTACAAAAGAAGATAAACTTGTTTTTGTGTCAAATATATTTTTTTTGTTTCAAAAGCAACCAACTGATTTTATTTTGTCCCCTTAGGGGCAGGTAATTTCTACTTTAACCGGTAACTACTACCGGTAAAATTTGACTTGTCTGAAATTTCTTATTAAACTTCAGTTCATACCATGTCTGGTCAATTACCATGTCTGGTCAATTAGGAGTTAGAAAAGTATTGGAATGTGTAGTGGAAAACACCCGTCTCGAAAAATCAGCGTGTTCCGTAATTCGGCCCATTCGACTCACGGTGTTCAAAAGGACCCAAACGATTGGAGCAAAACCCCAAAGAAAACCACCCCATGAACCATTTTATAGAAATGATCAGCACAAAATTTGGGTAAAATATTGGCGGGGAATTTTTTGAAATTTTTTTTTAGAATTTGAAAAAAATTACCCTTGTTTTTATAAACCCTTTTTTCTCTCATTTTTTTATGCATGAAACTACACCAAACTTATTTTCTGGGATCCCGATTGATCGATCTCTATTTTTCAAAAATAATGAACGAACAATTTGCTGATCATTTCTATATAAGGGTTCATGGGGTGTTTTTCTTTGAGGTTTTGCTCCAATCATTTGGGGGTCCTTTTGAACACCGTGCGACTAGGCTATTCTTTCGACATAATTTTTATAACATAACACAAAATACTAAAAATCCGCTTGAGGTCTCATATGTATTTACCGCATAGATAATTTCCTCCCTTTGTTGAGATGCTAATCAATTAATCTAGACAAGCAAAACGACGTCGCCTAACATTGGATAGCTTACAGAGCGCGGGCGAGGGTGAGGGCGTGAAGAAATGTGAAATTCCCGCGTCCCATTCAGAGTCACCGGCGACGACTGCCTCGTCAACGGGAGCGGTGGTTGTGGCGACTCCATCATCGCTCTCGTCTTCTTCTTCATCCTCCTCGGGCACCACCCAGTCCACCAACACAACCATTCTTTCACAATACACGGCTAAATCCGCCGAAAATCAACCGACTCGAATTCGAACAGCTAAAGGTGGTTATTTTTAGACGACCAAATTTTAATAAACATAACAATTATTTGGTTATATGTGGATTCACCAAACCTGTATGTACCTGTAGGGGGGTTGGTTTTAAGGTCAATCAATGTGTTATCAACAAAAAAAAAATTCAAAATATATTTTTTTCAAAATTCGTAACTCCATCTGGAGTCTACGACGCCGTCCACGGAGAAATGGATGGCTTTTAAAAACGAATCCAAGGAGTCATTACAGGGGTGGTTATAAGGACGCGCAGTTTGTCCGTTCTAAGGTCTTTGGGAGACATTCATGTGTTTTTGATGCAAAAAATTTTGTCGCCCAGGCGAATGACGAAAAAAGTTCTTGACATTTTTTTTGGATTAAATCAGCTGAAGTTGAAAAAGTTTTTTTTCAAATTTAAACGAAAATGTGTGAGATTTGGTAGTCTAAAGAATAACCACTAAAGGCAATGCTGAGTTGAACGAGCCCAACGATCTCGAAATAATCAATCAGCGTCTTTCGTCGGTCTCGATTGCGGAGTCAAAGGGTGGTGGGTCACAGCGCGGCTCCTACATGGAGTCAGATGAGTCAGACGATGGCGAGCGCGAAAATCACGCGCCACGCGAATTGCACCGCGAGGACTCGCAACAGTCGAGCACGCGCAAACGCGCCAGCTCCGTCCATGACCAAAATAAAAATAATCTGGAATCGCATACGGTCGACCAGCAAATTCGACACCATCGACACAGTTGGGTGACGCAATCGGTGGGCGCAACATCCGACGTTTTGCGAAAGCGCATGTATCGCATTGGACTTAATTTATTTAATACAAAGCCCGAAAAGGGGCTCCGATTCCTCATAAGTCAGGGATTTGTAGAGGACTCGCCAAATGTTATTTCAAATTTTCTCGTTTCTCGAAAGGGAATTTCACGACAGGTGATTGGGGAGTTTCTGGGCAATGGGACCGACAAGTCAAAACGTATATTAAAAGCAGTCTGCAATCAAATTGACTTGTCCAATTTGGATATTGATGAAGCGCTGCGAAAATTTCAATCACACATACGTATTCAGGTATGTACACTTGCCAGGCTAAAATAATAAGAAAAAGTGGCAATAAGTTTCTAATAACAATAAATTAGTTAAAATTACCCTATTTGGGTACAAAACGGGCCCGCGAAGCGGGGTTACATAGTATCCGACTACCCTATTGGGATACCTACAAATAAAATGGGCCCGCGAAGCGGAGTTACGTAGGATGCCATTACCCTAAAAGTTTTTTCTAATAATTTATAAGGTAAAGTCAGTCTTTTAGGTCCTTATAACCAGGCCCCCTGTAAGTCAAAACACGGTCTTCACATTTTTTTTGGATAAAATCATTTTTTGGGGTGTCATGGAGTGCACCGTGGACTGCAAAATGGACTTTTTAACGTTTAGGGTACTATGAGCTTCACTTTTAGGTACTAGTTTAGGTCGTTATAAGATAACAGCAGATTGGGACGGAGCATGGGGTCAAGGGGGTTATTTTATGATTAGTGGAAAAACAATATTGCAACGGACTTCCGAATTTGGTGCAGTCCATGACATCCCGTTTTTGCACTTTTTTTTCTGAAATCTAAACAAATTTGTACAAATGTCCTCATATTTTTGGTTGGTTTTAAGGTCCAGGTTTTTCCTACTAAACAGTTTTTACGTTCAATGTTCAGGGCGAGGCTCAGCGTGTTGAGCGTCTGGTCGAGGCCTTTGCGCAGCGTTATCTTGAGGCGAACCCGGAAAAGGCGCGAAAACTCGAGAATCCGGATTCGATATTTGTGTTGGCGTTTGCGATTATTATGTTGAACACGGACGCCCATTCGCCGTCGATGAGAAAAGAGAAACGAATGACGGAAGAAGATTTCATCAACAATCTCCGCGGCATCGACAACGGTAAGGATATGGATCGGAAAATGCTCGCCAATGTCTACAATCGCGTCAAAAATAAAGAATTCAAAGCAAGCGATGATCATATTAATCAGGTAAGCAGTTATCCGACGTCTAGACCTATATATGCCATGTCATCAAAAAATTCAAAGACGGAATTTGCGGTTTTGTATTGTAAGGAGGTGACGAGCCCTTTGTTTACAAACATGACATGCCATAAAAGTCATCGTAAAAGCGTATAAAACCATGTTATTCCAATTTTTTTCTCAGTACTGAGGTCTAATGGTGGCAAAAAATAGTATTCGAAATTATTCGTCAAGTCATTTGTTTCAAAGTCTTCACAAAGCGCTTTAAAGCCGTGAACTTGGCGTAAAACGAAATCGGATAAAAATAGTTTTACATTGTTGATGATTTCGAAAAGGTTTACTTTAAAAGGCACACAAAACTGTTGTCTCCGATTTTTGAAAAAAATATTTGATAAGGAAAATATTCACAAAAATCACTTAAAATGGAGAAATCTGCGACATTTTCGACCTTGAAATTTAATGAAAAAAATCCGACATCTGATTCAGCAAAATTTCATTTTTTGTGGGTAGCTTTACAGCAACCAATACATGCTCCAAAACTGCTCAAAAATAAACATATTTGCTTTTAGGTGTTGGTTATAGAGCAGCGCATTGTGGGCAAGAAACCTGTACTCGCATTACCGTACCGGCGTTTGGTTTGTTACTGTCGTATGTACCAGGTAATTTAGCATTTTTTTAAATTGGGTAACAACTGACAATTTATTTGTTTTTAGGTAACGGATGTAACTCGCCCTCAAAGACCCGGTCTTCATATGCGCGAAGTCTTCTTATTCAATGACCTTCTACTGATTACAAAGGTGAGAACTGATTACAATTATTGGTTGGTTATAAGGTCTGATATTTCGAAAAATCATACATCGCCTTATATAACGAACCTCCTATAGAAACCTGTCTTGGTTTTCCCGTATTGTTCGTTCCAAAAAAAAAAATTTTGTGTTGGGCTAAAACAAGCGACCATATTTTAATGTACGGCACCGCGGTTTTCGGAGAAAATACAAGAAAGCGTTTTTTGAAAAAAACGTTTATCTGAGAACATGCCAGAAAAAGTTTTTGGAGGAAATTTTTTCGAAAAAATACCATAAAGAGTTTTTTCGAAAAAAAAATACCAAAAAGAGTTTTTTTTCGAAAAATACCAGAAAGAGTTTTTTCGAAAAAATACCAAAAAGAGTTTTTTCGAAAAAATACCGGAGTTTTTTCGAAAAAATACCAGAAAGAGTTTTCTCGAGAAAATACACGAACAAAGACTTTTGAAGAAAACCTTCTTGAGAAACATGCAAGAAAAACTTTTTTGGAGAGAATGCAAACAAAAAAAAATTTGGAGAGAATAAATTTCTCCGAGAAACTTGTGCCTTAATACCTCTAATTAAGTTATCGGCTCGTCGGCGTAATCAGTACACGTATCGCCTATCTGCACAATTAACATCGCTGGAAGTTGAGTCGTTCTCAAATGAAAACTATCCCCACGGTATCAAAATTAAGCAAGGCGACAAAGTTTTGGTCCTTTTCTCACTGCCAAATCAGGATGATTGCAAGAATTTCGTCCAGGATATTGCCGAGTCTATCTTAGAAGTCAAACATATGGAATCGCTTAGGATAGGTAATTATATACACCACATACCAGTTATCTTAACTCCTAGGGGAAGTGCGTGTATATAAACACAGGACTTGTTTTTTCGTCGATTTAAGGCATATGGAGGCCCCGTAGGTCAAAACGAGTATTGCTGACCCCCCCTCAACTTTTCGAAAAAATTACATTGACGGTATTTTTGCGTAGGTTGGAGATGTCAAACAGCTCTCTAGGGGGCCCTGGTGGCCCAAACCAATTTCTGAACAGTCAGATCGTAGTTTGACGAGTTATACAACTTGGCTTTACCAGTTTTTTTTTGAATTATTGTGAATTAATGTGATTTTTTTAAGTGCGTGTTTATTTAAAATAATTGGGGGCGTTAAAACAAATTTGTAAGATGTGTGTTGAAAAACAAATGGTCCATAGTATGGACTCCATACATTTTTACATTTTCTCGGATTTTATGTAAATTTTGGCCCACCTAATTTGCAAACGACCTACGTATAACAGTTGGATCGCCCATATCTGGACATATTTCAGGCTCTATGACTCATATGGCCGGTGTCCCCATATCTTGACAATTATGTCAACGTCCATAATATGGATTCCATATGTATTTTTATTTTATTTTTCAACAAGTTTTACAAGAATATATTTTACTACGGGGGGTTGGTTATAAGGTCAGCCATTTGTGTCCTTATAAGGTCAAGTCAGTTTTTTGTTGAGAAGCTCTTTGGGAAAAAATTAAAATCATGTATTTTTAAGCTTTTTTGGGAAAGAAATCTTTTGTGTTTGGCCATTCACAGAGGTGGCCGAAAAGCCTATGCTCCCATATCTTGACAAATCGCCCATATTTAGTCAAACATCCCATATCTTTACACATTTCTGGCCCTTGAGTCATGCGAAAGTGTCAAGATATGGGCGATACTGTAATCTCATATTTAATTTTCAGAGGAATCACTTGAATCTATGGAGGAACAAAAAGAATCACAAAAAAGTCCACTTACGTCTTCAAGGAAGCTCTCGTCATCACTTCATAACTTATCCTTGACAAGAGATCAACAAAAAAATAACGAAAGGTAATTTAATAATCAATATGCCCTTAGAGTTTGATATAGACATAGGATGCGCCGTTAACAGGTAGCCTAAATTTTTCAAAAGCCTGCATGTTAACGGCCCACCCTGAGTATATTATAATAATTTATAATGCTCATGCAATTTTGAAGTTTTTAATATGGAGATGAACTTTTTATTTTTATCAACCACGCTTTAATTTAGTTAATGAATCAGTTGGGATCTTGTAAGTACACAAAATTGTAAAAATGGCATGCTCATCAAAATAATAACATATATATTATATATTTAAATTGATATCGTTAACTGTCAAAATTAAAAGCTTATATATGTATACCTTTCTTATTGTATACGGGAAAGTTGGACTGACGGATTCCGACCCGATTAAGAATAATATTTGGGTAAAAATTAAAATTCGGGTGTAACTTGGGTAATAAAATAAAATTCGGGTAAAACTCGGATATACAAAGTCGGGTTGGACCCGAGATGTACTTTTCGGAAAATTTTCTTGCCCTACCTCTTTAGAGTAAACTCTTAAGTAAACTCTAAGTTTGACGTTGCCAAACCCGATTTCCACGACTCTTTTTACGCAACTTTTACCCAAGATCAAAAACGTTGTCCAACCCGCGGGTACGGGATGTCATGGACTCACTAGGTCGGACTGCATTAGGGTGCCGATTATGGACTGCACTGGGAAAATCGGACTGCACTCGCGTATTGTATTACCATCCAGATAAAGAATTTTTGAAACAATTCGATTTCCGGTTGTTCTGGTTTTCACTTTTTTTTCCAGTGACCGAAAGTAACGGGAAATGAAAGAAAATGAAAAAATATTGAGACCACATAAAAAATCAATCAGATCCATACATAGGAACGTGAGATATAGGGATTTTAAGATTTAAAATACAAGGAATGCAGTCCGATTTTTCGAGTGCAGTCCATAATCGGCACCCTAATGCAGTCCGATCTAGTGCAGTCCATGACATCCCGCGGGTACAACTCGCGTCGTAAACCCAGAATACGTCAAATTTAGAGTTTTTACCCGCAGGTACGGAATCGGGTACAGAGGCACCCCCTGTAGTTTCAAATTTATAAAACAAGCCTATTGTCCTGGGAGTATGAGTGAAATTTTACGTTTCAGAAAATATGACTCCAACTAAGACTTTTTAAGGTTAAACTAACATCAAACTTTTAATCATTTGAATGTTGCTGATTACGGTAATTGAGTAGGTAACAAGTATTTTTCAAAATATATTTTCAATATCACTTTAACATTTTCCCAACCAAATCCACGCGATGTCTCAATTCAGTAGCACGGTATATCTCTTCTATCGATTGAGACACCAAGTAGATTTTGCTGGAAAGGGTGTGGATACCACCCTTACCAATCTAGAGTTGACAAATTATTGTCCGAGAGGAGCGTAATAAATTCTCCGCGCTAAGTATTCAACTTCAACCTACGTTAGTAGGGTGTGGTATCCGGATAAGGTAAAATTTAACTTGGTTAATAATATAAAACACAGTATTCGAAAATAACCGACCGTGTGGCACCGCCGGATTTGAGCGAATTCAGAATGGCGAAAAATCCCGTCGTTATTCCCCCAAATAAGGTTGTGTCCGGACTCCGGTCAACCAACACTATTACTGTACTTAGTAGTTAGAGATTTGAAAGTTCTGTTTTTTTATAGAACTTGAGATCGTATAACAAGAACGACAAAAAAAAGAACGCAATCGGAAATTTTGAACGCTGCGTTCTGTTCTGCAAAAAAACGTTGGTTTTAATCAGAACAGCCTGATTTTGACGAATACGGACAAATGCGATATTTTTCGCTGTTTTCTGTGTTAGCTTGAATCCGGCTGTGCCGTTGACCCTGTAGGTTCTTTTCGAATACCGTTGTTTCCCCGGATCCCACACATGTTTTTTCCTTTTCCTACACTGAGCTTAACATTACTTTAGTTCAACTGGTTCGAGCTGTTCAAGTTCCGCTTCTCGAAGCACCAAGACTCGTTCCCTGCAATCCTTACCATTGACGCCGGAGAAACCGTCAGTGCTTAATCTATCCCAAGCCAATCCAGAGCACCGAAACTCATCCGACCAACCACAGGTAGTTTTTTATAGGGGAACCCATTTTTTCACGCGAGAAATAGTTTCGATTGGTGGGTAAAACATTCATATACGACCAACTTGTAATTTGACCTTTTTGAGGGGTCTTATTACAATTTTTACCACACCATCGGATTCGCCATCAAAAGTTGTTCTATTGAGACAAGTTTCGTAGGAAACCTTAAGGTCCATTCTCATATGAGCAACTTGTAATTTGACCCTCTTAGGGGATCATATGACATTTTTTGACCCCGCCAAAAAATTCGCCATCAAAAATGAAACTATTGCCCAAAATTTGATAATATTTCATCGAAGCGTTTTCGAGAAACCGATGTTTTTATACTTTAATCGGTTTTTCCGGTACTACCGGTTGGGTTATGTTGGAGGTCATATTTTTGTCAAAACTACAATCATTTTCCAGTAAGTTGCAAAAAAAGTAAATCCATAGCTAGTATAGTGTTTTCGCAATTTGGTTTCCCGCTCATTCTAAGCTAAAAAAAACTCTACCTTAAGTTCATATTTGACAAACCGATAATTTTATACTTTGACCGTTTTTTCCGACATTTCCTGGTGGAAATTGAAAAAAAGAAAAAAAACTCAGTTTTTTAGTTCTAACACTTATATTATATAAGTTATATATGTCATGCAAAAAAAAAACCATTGCGTCATATTTATAATCCCCACTGAGATCTCGCGTGAAAAAAAATTTGGTTCGCGTAAAAAAAACTGCCACAGTCGCCCATTTCTATATTCTCCATCTTCACCAAGTCAAGCCGAAAAAATTCCTCGACAAATGTTGACAAAATTAAAGAGGAAGAAGTGCACTGAAAAACAAAACAACAACGGACAACGCAATATATACACATTTATCTATATATTTCACATACACGACACCCTTATAAAAACATCACCCACTGTATATAAATATAATTTTAGCTATTTTTTTTTCTCCGAGAATTTAGCTATTTTTTTATTTATTTTATCTCGTGACGTGTGTATTCTCTATGTTGAGGGAGTCTTCTGGGACGTGAATTATTACCGAGCAAAAATAAATATTTGTCTGAGTCACAGCTTCAGATAGAAATATTCTCTGTACAAAAAAGTGGAATCCAAGCCCAAAAAAAAGTTTCACAAAAACACTGGAATTTTTAACAACACTCTTTTGTGAGCTTATGGAATGGATCGATTGCAAAAATAAATGGTACTCTCATATGAGACGCTCTTAGTAAAAAGTTGTGAATGTCCGTGGTGCATACCAAAACTCATTAAAAAAGGTTTTAATGTCTTCTCTTGTATTCGACGATGAAATCTTATGCGTTCTATTTTTGTTTCGCGAAAAAACGTTATTCTAGAAAAAAATAGGGAATTATTGTCAAAGTAGGTTTTTGCATTTTTCTTTTGTCTGCAATTATTATTGAGGCATGTTTTATATCTCTTATTTAACTACTATTAAATATTTTCCTAATTATCAGTCGCTTATATTTACCTGATTTATGTATAGGCCTCATATATTAGTGGTTTACCTAAATATATCATTTACAAAAGCATTTTAATGTTTCAATAACGACAAGTTATGTAAAGTCCCCAACCCAAATAAGTTACAAAATTACTTAATTACCCAAATAAGTTACAATTTTTTCAGACATAAGTTGTAACTTATTTGGGTGGTGGACTGTAATTAGATTTTGAAGTAATATCGAATGTAAACCAATTTCGCGAAGAACTTTTCGGACAACGAATACTTCATGGTATTTTATTCATTTAAGGTTTAGATAAATCATTTTTGGGACTTTGAAACATTTTCTTTATTCTTGGACTTAAATTTTTTGGTAAACCAAAAATAAATAATTTCCACGAAAACAGTATTTTTCAAAAATATTTGAAAATCTTTAAAACTAAAGACTATGATGTAGCACAAAGGTCAAGATTTTTTTTTTTGGCAAGCAGTGGTCATAAGGTCCGAGATTGATTATCGTCGTTTTTGCAAAGCGAAAAGTAATCGCTTAGCGAAACGAGAAGCTTAGGCGCATAGGAATTAGGGTGTTAAACACGAACCCGTAACGGATGTGGCCCGTTACAAGGTCTTATGGTCTTTTTTTGCGTCCAAGGTTAAATCGAAAGGTAGTTAGCTTCATGAACATGCAGTGCATGTTTTAACGTCAGTTTTTGTGAAATTTTATTCCACGAACAAACACGAAAAAATGAAATTTATCTTAGGTATGCGATGGTATTTTCAGGCTCAAATCGCAATTGTCATATTACGTCAATAATGTCACATTCATATCCTATGTCGAATTTCGCAAGAAACATTTTTGACGTTTTGTGCAAACTGGCATTTTTCGTCAGACTATACACTTATATGTTAATCTACAGAGTATTGAAAACGTCTCAAATTTATTTTACTATGGCATGCCACTTTACAGAACCGTATACAGTTCATAGCTTTTTTGTTTTAAAAAAATCAAACAAGTTTTTATTAATTAAAAAGTTTAAAATAATACTATTATGTTTTGTACAATTTTGACTGAGGTGAAGTTCAATTTTTAAAATTATAGTCTCGGTCTATTCGCAACAAGAGTCCACGGGGTATTTGCAATTAATACCGCGGTCTGATATTAATAGATACAGTAAAATTATTGCTGTGTAATCAGGAGTTTTTACCTATGATTTTTTAGGTATCTCATTTTAGGGTTGCACTTTCAGGTCTTTTTTCGTGTAATTAGTCACCGCACAACATGTTGCAACATGTTTTTCACAAAATGAGACAAAATAAGTGTCTTTTGGTGGGAAACACACTGATTATGTTTCACTAATAATTCGAAAATTAAGGAGACATAATGGCCCGATCGGAAACATAACAGGAAGGGCGGGAAAAGTGATACATAACGGGGTGAAACATAATGGCGCGCCCTGTGTATTTAAAATAATTTATTTAACCCTTAGGTTTTTTATCGCACAATCGTACCTTCCTTGAAGGAATTTTGCGATAAAAAAAACCAAAGGGTTAAATATATTATTTTAAATATACAGGGCGCGCCATTATGTTTCACCCCGTTATGTATCACTTTTCCCGCCCTTGCTGTTATGTTTCCAAGGAAGTTCCAAATTGATTAAAAACGACTCTAAACTGCAGAGTCTGTAGGGACAGTGTTCATTGAACATCATAAAACTTTATTAGCAAAAATACAACTTGTAAGCCACACATTTAACTGTTAAACAGGTGCGCTGAGTTCTAGAACGCCCAAATTTTACAATGTTTTAAACCCTTTCCGTTTTGTTGTAATTTAATTATTCTTAGCATTTAGTACCTTTTTCTCTGAAAAATATCCCGAAATAACGAAAAAATATATATTTATATAAAATTTCAACCACAATTTCCTTATTAATGTTATTTATTCGGTGTATCTAGTGAGCTTGGGACGTGCGATATATTTTTCTCGTTACAAATAAAAACGGCTTTTATTCTGGGTGAAGAAAAAAAATTCTTAATGTTGCTGCCCAATTGGATTTTGGACATTGGGTAATTCCTCAAAAAATAGTCGTTTATGGTAAATCAGCTCACGTAATTCTTAATACAATGAAAAAAAACTTTAAGACAATATATTTACTTTTTTCTCATCAACTATAAATATATAAGATAATTATACTATAAAAGCGGGTCAAGCGCCAACACAATGAAAAAAAATATGATCTGTCGCTGTTCGAGCACGCTGATTGGCCGGACAGATTCAAGTTTCAGATCCAACAACCATTCAGGCCATACAACAGCCACTTTTTTGATGAGCTCATCACTTTTTTTTCATTGTGTAGGCGCTTGACCCGCTTTTATAGTATAATTCCGTTAGTCTAAACTTAACTGGAATTTGATGCGGCGGCTTTTTGTTTGAGAGAATCTATCGTTAAACCTCGCCCTGTATTTAATGAACAAACTCGCGGTTCTCTTCTATTTTATTCTCGAGATAAAAAAGTTGTTTTCTAAGAAAACTTTTCTTATGGAATAAGTATGTTTCCTGATCTTTCAAAGCATTATTTTATAATTCTTTTTTTGAAAGATTAATCATTTTTTATCACAAAGGGGGCTGGTTATCACATATGATGATACTATAAGTCGGTGTCACTTTTTTGAACTATTTGTTTTAATTTGGGTCATAGATGCATACTTTTTAGACGAATTTTTGCCCATAATGAAAAATTCATTGAAAGGTCTTAAGTGGGTCATATCACAAATATAAGGGGTCAAATAACAAAATCTCATTTTTTCGAGATATCGCATTTTTGTGTTTTAACCTGTAATTACCGGTACTTCCGGTTTCGGTTCCGGTCTTAAGTTTTTTCAAAAGTTTTAGCCCCAACATTTTCCAGTTTTATGCCAAAAAACATTTGTCAATACTTTTAACTAGCCAACTGTCCTGGGAACAAAATGTGTTTGAGTCCGCAAATCTAAGAAAAAAAAATTCGGAGTCTTGATTAAAGCATAACCACGGGTGATCGTTTTATAATGTTTTTTTTTATTTTGAAAATAAATGTAGATCTTCTCAAATTAAAAGTAATGCCCTTGACGCATATAACAATATATTTCCTTCTGTACATTTTTTTTTATCAACCACTGAGCATACCCCACTGAGCATGGACAGATAATTATCACGTACTCGGCAATATTATTATTATCGTTCACTCTTCTACATTTGAAGCATATAAGGTACAATCTTATTTTCTGTGATCAAGATAAAAACAAAGAGAAAATTTATCGCCAAATCTATGTTATTATTTCAATATTTGCTATGGCACAGCCTGACTTGGCGAAACTCGAAAACGGCGAAAACACACAAACGATTAATTTTTTATTATTAGTTCAGTGACTGGACTCCAGTCCGGGGTCTCTCGATGTGCACTCATTTTATATAAATATCTCGTTATATGATCGAATTTAAGAGTGGGAAACACCCATTTTTCATGAAAAAGGTGTGATCTGAAATTACTAAATTTCTCTGAAAGTACGGTAACAAAGAATCTCAAACCTTTGCATGTCACTACAGAAGTACTTGCCGGTTTATCTTAGGATAAAAATAAAACCATAAGTCATCGCATATGCCCCCCACAGCGCTGTTTCGTACCCCAACAAAAAAATTACAAAATGGTCCCACTCCTAGACGGCTCAATTTAATGAATTTTCACAAAAACAGTTCGACAGAGACCGTCTTACTCTATAGCAACAATAGGGGGGTTTTATTTCTAAACGAAATTTTTGATTCAAAATCGCAATTTTTTTCATTTTGTGTCGACAAAAATTAGTTTTAAAAGAATACTGTTGGTCTGTTAAAAGAATACTGTTGGTACTTACAAAACCCCCGCATTGTTGATGATGTCACATCTATTCTCTCTTACATCGCGCCGAAAAAAAATTAAAAAATATAAAAGTCTGGGTGTGGGACTGTTTGAAGCGAGCTAACCCAGATTTGACTTTTAGGGGTACTTTTAGGGATATTTTCAACTATTCCAAAGAAAACAATTTTGTTTTTTTTTCGAGCAAGAAGTCATTCGCTCTATTTCTAGAAAATTGCACATGTTGCCCACTCTTAAGACCTTTTTCAGAAAATTCTTCGAAATACAATTTTGAGAAGTTTATCGGTAAAAGCCCTCTGAAAAATGCCCATTATAAGCTTTTCAAATAAAATTTGTGCACGTCGAGAGAGCCCTAACTGTAGATTTCTTTTATCGAAGATTAAATTTAATTTTCAGATTTTTCAACTTTCGCCCAAATCAGTTAATATATACACTTCTTCAAGAAACTGTTATTTGGGAAGAAATTTTTTTTTAATTTTAAAAAAATTGTTTCCTTCAGAAATATTTTTGCAGCGCAAAGATGGCGATGGCTAATCAGACAAAGTTTAAGCTGAAGCTTCCCCCAGAAGGTAAATCAAAGGTTTTTCATTTTACTCGCAGTATGCATTAAAATTTACAATTTTAGTTAACCGCATCCTGTATGTGCGAAATTTGCCATATAAAATCACGACAGATGAACTCTACGATATTTTCGGGAAATTTGGTGCACTTCGACAGGTGCGGATTGGAGTGACTCCTGAGACCAAGGGAACGGCGTATGTTATTTACGAGGTAATAAAAATATTATTAGATTAGGCGCGTCTGCCTATTTTCATGTATAGAGAGGTGTGGTTTTAAGGTAAATCACCTTCGCAGTTATCTGGCCGTCATCATGGCCAACTGTTTTCAGATAAATAAGGGAAGTAACCCATCTATTTCTAAAAATAGTTTATAAAAAATCTTGTACAGGGGGGTCTGGTTAAAAGGTCACACATTTTTTAATTTTTTTTTTAAATGGTTATAAGGTCAAGTCATTTTTTGGAGTGCATTAAGGTCAAGTCATTTTTTTCGAGCTTGACCTTATAACCAGACCCCCTGTATTTGTCCTGAATTTTTTCATTTTCTCCGTTTGTTGCGTTATATTTCACTTTTTCCGGCGTAAAAACGTCCGGCGTTATCGCCTACGCACTACGCCGTTATCTTGGAATTTTCCTTATCTTACACTTTTTTCATTTGGTTTTTGTAAGATAATGGCCCACCTAGTGTATCAAATGATGTCTCCGTGGACTTTTGTTTTTTGTCCTGCAACCGTTTATAATAGTTGGTAATTTTAAGGATATTCATGACGCGAAGAACGCCTGTGACCATTTATCTGGATTCAATGTCTGTAATCGGTATCTGGTGGTACTGTACTACAATCCAACACGTGCATTTAAAAAGCTCGAAACCGAGAAAAAAGAAGCGGAACTGGCTGAACTTCGAAAACGCATGGGAATTAAGAAGTAAACTGTGCTCTTTCTCGCTCTACTGCCTGTACTCTAAAAAAATGAAAATTCTTCTCTGTCGTAAAATTGTTTGAAATTGTGTTGACGGTTCTTTAGATACAAGGGGTTGGTTATAATATTAGCCATTTGGACCGGAATAAGGTCAAGTCAGTTTTTTTGAAAAGCATGCTTTTTGGGAAAAAAATGTTTAAAATCATGTCTTTTTTAGCTTTTTTGGATGACGACCTATGCGGGCAACCTACGTACGTACGTTCGCGTACCCATTTGAAATAACAACTGATATTGTAAGCGAAACACCTTAATTGTCTCGCGCTTCCAATTTTGATTGGCCGGGGTATAAGCAGGAAGTACCAATTTGATCCTCTTTTGTTTCGCTTACAATTAGGTTGGATTTGAAATAAGAATTCTCATTTGAAATAACACGTTTTTGGTAAAAATATAATCGGACTCTAACACTGATTCCATTCCTTGTGCCCAAAAAACTAGCCAAAAAAAACTCGTCATTTTATTTTTCCAGATCGTGGAGCGAGTTGAATGTCCCTGAGCGGGCAACCGCTGCCACCAAACTGGGAAGAAGCTTTTGATGCCAAATCGGGCCGAAGCTACTTCATTGATCACGTAAATAAGATCACTACATGGATGGACCCACGCAAATGGTTCGATCCAAATCTTCCAAAGACTTTCTCAGGTAATGTTACAACCAAAATTCAACAGGACAATCTGCCTATAAGGTCTCAAGTTGTGACCGTTATAACTTATAACTTATAAGTTCAAGTCAGTTTTTTTTTTCTATAGCATTCATGTCGTTTTACATCTTTTGTGTATAATATAAATTTCTAGAATGTAAAAATGGCGAATTGCCGCTGGGCTGGGAAGAAGTGGTGGACCCTCGATATGGGAAATTGTTCATTAACCATTTGGATCGTCAAGTTCAAATCGAAGATCCTCGAACTCAGTACCTGGGCCAGAAGGAGCAAATGATCGCCAACTTTATTTCAATTGTAAAAAGTAATTCTTCAAGGTAGCTTTATTAACTTGTACCGTTATTATTTGTCCGTATGGGCCTTGAGCATAGTAATTGATGAGCCCCGTTATATTTTGGTCATATAAAATTTTACCGGAGTTCGGTTACCCGAGTTTCACCCGTGTTTGGTTACCTGAATTGTACCCAAATTCGGTTTCCCGAGTTTTATCCGTGTTCGGTTACCCGAGTTTTACCCGTTTTCGGTGTACTTGAGTTTTACCCGAATTCCGTTTCCCGAGTTTTGCCCGTGTTCGGTTACCTGAGTTTTACCTGAATTCGGTTTCCCGAGTTTTACCCACGTTCGGTTACCCGAGTTTTACCCGTGTTCGGTTACCTGAGTTTTCACCCGAATTCGGTTTCCCGTGTTTTACCCACGTTCGGTTTCCCGAGTTTTACCCGTGTTCGGTTACTCAGTTAAAAATCGTTTTCCAACACGTGGGTAAGGTTCGGGTTGAAATTCACGTGTGGACCTCTGGTCTAGGCCCCATAAGATAGGCAATTTTGGTACATCCTAAAAAAGCTACCCAAGTTCGAAACAACACAATCATCACAATCATAAACCACCAAATTTAAAACACTCTCGAACCAATCATATGAGGAACGCTTACGCCGACGAACGCTCGCCGGTCGAAACGCGAAGCGCCGCTTTGGTTAATAATAAACCGGTTAACCCTAAACCGGAGCCAATTGTCGACCAAAATCGCGCCCAAAATGAGACCAACTATCGACCTACCATTGATGATATGGATATGCTACAAATTGAAATTGACCGCTCAAAGCAACGCGTTGATCGCCTAAGGTGAACACCCTACAATATAATCAATTATCTAAAGAGTTTATATGTTTATAAATTTTTTTGTTTGAAAAATTAGAAAATTATAATTTTTCAAACATTTAAAGATTCGATTGAAGATTCAAATTCAAGAAAATTAAGAAACGGTAAAATTATTAGAATAATTTAGAGATCTAAATTTAGATCGGGTTAAAACAATTTTTTAACAATTTTGTTAAAAATACAAGAAGAAACTAAAGATGATAAAATCTAAAAATTTTGCTCGAGCAAAAAGTCGAGGCGAAAAGCGTCCCAAAAGGGCGATTTCGACCGTCAAACTAAAAAAAAACGTTACCGTCCGATAAAATAAAAACTTTTATTTCGCTGAAAAGCGTCTCAAAAAGTAGTAAGGACTGTATCGTATTTTCAGGCGAGAATTGAATATGAACAATGGCATGAGTGATTGGAAGAAAGAACGTGAACAAGTCAAAAATTTAATCGCGAAAACCGAAGAACGAATCAATAAATTAATGAAAGAGCTTCGTGGAACAGAACCGCGTACACAGGTTAATCTAAATTAAATAAAAAATATTAAAGACGGTTTGCAAATAATTACTAATTTTAAAAGCTCTAGTTCTAAATTTAACCTCATTCTTTATTTGTGAAAAAGATTCTTGTTGAGTGTTTTCTCATCAAATAATAATTTTGGGCGGAAAGTATTGATGAACGTTTTCCAAATAATTAGAAAAGGACATTTGCTTATAATTTTAATCTATTAGTTAATTGATTAATGCTTTAAACAAATGTCTTTTTTCTAATTATTTGAAAAACGGTCATCAATACTTTCCGCCCAAAATTATTATTTGTTGAGAAAACCACCAAAATCTTTTTCACAAATAAAGAATGAGGTTAAATTAAGCACGAGATATGGCCCGCTTTTAAGAAAATTACAATTTGAAAATAAACAGGGAAAAAATATTGTATTGTCTAAAACGGCAATTTGTAATTTTGTAAGATCTTAATCTCGATTGCTATGTCAATAACCGGGACGTTGAAAAGAATAATGTAGTATTTACAGTTATTTGTTACTTAGATGCCGTGTTTTACATGTCCTAAAAACGTCCCTTTTAGGCCTTGCTCGACGTTGCCGAAAAGGAGCGCGCTCTTGCCGAAGCGGCCATTTTGCATGCGAAGCCCTCGACTGACCCCGCCAAAGCTTTGGAGCAAGAGCGAAAATGTGAACTCTTAAAATCCGAATTTCAACGCGCCAAACAAATCAATAATGAGAACATAAAGCAGGAAATTAAACGCGCCGAAAAGCGCGATGAAATCATGAAGACAATTCAGCAGGAGAGTGAAAGTAAGTTTGGCGCGATTAGCGAGCTTTTTTTCTGAAGCAAATTTATAGGAAATTTTACATTATGTTAATTTTATTATCGGATAGATGTGGGGAATATTTTTTAACTCGCAGGGGGAAAGGGTGAAATGGGAATTGTGTGCATATATGCACACACTCAAAACACACTTCCCCCTGGCAGTAAAGGTATGTGGTCAATTTTTTTCAGATGATTTAACCTCCGTTACGGAGTTGTTATATCATATTTTCAGGTTAGGTCCAAAAAACACGATACTAACCTATAAAATCATGTCTTTTTACACTTTTTTTTTTCTACAGGGGGTCTGGTTATTAGGTCACAAAGTGTGACAGTTATAAGGTCAAGTCATTTTTTTCTTGTATTAAGGTCAAGTCAATTTTTTTGTGAAGCATGTTTTTGGGAAAAAATCATGTCTTTTTTACGCTTTTTTGGATGAAGACCGCCTCCTCCCCGCTGACACATTTTTTCCATTAAACACAGCACTAAGGTCTTATTGTGAAAAAAAAAATTAGATGGTTATAACTTATATGCACTTATATGCACTTTGGAAAAAATGACTTGACCTTATAACTTATAAGGTCAAGTCATTTTTTCCAAAGTGCATTAAGGTCAAGTCATTTTTTGGGGCTTGACCTTATAACCAGACCCCCCTTCATAAAGTCGTGTCTTTTCGAATTAGAAATTTTGTTTTGAAATGGTTATTTCATATATGACATATGTAGCCCTTGTAACAAACCCCACTATTTTACTTAGGTCGCCGGCGTCTCACAATGATCCTGGAAAGTATGAATCAGCCTCGGCGTCCGCCAGCCCGGTCTCATACGTTCTCGGATGCGCCTCATTACGAAGAGCCAAAAATCATTTCTCCACCCAAAGTCATTTCCCTCATTGATTTGTCATCTGAGGAACGAAACGAACATAATCCACCGACCAATCGTCTCCGTAAACAGGTATGAACAGTTAACTCTCACGCGCCCGATTTAGTACCCGCGTGTACTCTCGATGAGCCTTTAATTATTTTCTGAAAAAAAAGCGTTTCGGAGTTGGATTTTTTTTCCGATAAGCGTTCGGAATCCCGGCGTTCCCGAATTCCCATTTCAGCTTAGGTGTTCCGCAATTCGTTTACCCCCTGTATGTAATTGTTTGCAAAAAAATACGTGTAGTAACAACACTAAAGTCGCAAGCGACTAAAGTTTAAACTCGCATAATCATGGGTTCGCCTAATAAGGGTCGTGCCGCGATATAAGGGTCGATTTTTCAAAAGCGACGCTTAATTTGGTGACCCCATGTATTCGCCATTGGGATAACTAAAGGTAAATATGATAATTTGTAACTCACAAATTTAGGTACCGCGAAGAATCGAAGAAAGTCAAAATTCGGTAAATAGCCATGAACCCTTCTATCATTGAGTCTTTTTTATGTACATGTCTGACCTTATAACCAGACCCCCCTGTACAAACACATTTTATTGAAGCATTGTGATTCACGACTTCTTCTTCTGTTCAATCCATTAGTTCTCTCACTGCTACAAAAAGCTAAGTATGTTTTATTCATTATTGAAGGTACAGAATAGGGTGCCCACAAACTCGGAGTTTAGGAATACCGTTCATGATATCAAAAATCGGAAAAGTACATTTTGTGGAAAATGTAAAAAAAAATTTTTAAAAAAATTTTTGAAATTTTTTTTCGAAAATTTTGCGTAGGTTGACAACGATAAAAAAATTTTTGGCTTCCGATTTTGTCCTAATTAGGCGCGAATTAAAGCGCTTGATTCACTGATTCGATATATATATAGATTTACTACCTTATTGTTAACGGAAATTTAAATATAGGATGATGAAATATTGTAAAATCACTAAAAAATCGACTTTTTCACCTTTTCCCCAAAATTTCAGGTACTTAGAGTCCTCCGCCAGTAAGGATGCGAATACAGCATCTAGTCCCAACTGTTAGCTACCCGCATGCAAGTTTTTGGCTAAAAAAAAAGGGAACCATTTTTTTTAAATGAGTTTGAATATGTCTGACTTCATAAAAAAAATGAAAATGAGAATTTTTGTCATTTTGCGTAGGTAGTACCACGATAAAAACTTACATTAAGGTGAAACTTATGAAGCATACAATAATTAACAATAAATCGCCCTAAGGAACCACTTAATTTTGACCCCTAGTGGCCAACAAAAAAGGAAAAATTGAATTTTTCGTAAAATTTTAACGAACTAGTAGTAATTCGATTAATGACCGATATTTATCGGTTTTACGAAAGCCCCATGAGTACGTGCGTGTAACGAGTCCCAGGACAGAGCAGACCCGCGAAGCGGGCTGAGTATACGCGTGTAACCATTCCCATGAAAGAACAGGCCCGCGAAGCGGGGCTGAGTATGCGCGTGTAACCAGTCCCAGGACAGAGCAGCCCCGCGAAGCGCGCTGAGTATGCGCGTGTAACCATTTCCATGAAAGAACAGGCCCGCGAAGCGGGGCTGAGTATGCGCGTGTAACCAGTCCCATGACAGAACAGGCCCGCGAAGCGGGGCTGAGTACGTGCGTGTAACTAGTCCTATGACAGAACAGCGGGGCTGAGTATGTGCGTGTAACCATTCCCATGATAAAACGCGTGTAACCAGTCCCATGAAAGAACAGCCCGCGCGGCTTACACATGCATACTGAGCGAAGCTTACACGCACGTACTCAGCCCCTCTTCGCGGGGCTGCTTTGTCATGGGACTGGTTACACGCACATACTCAGCCCGCTTCGCGGGGCTGTTCTGTCATGGGACTGGATACACGCGCATATTTAGCCCCGCTTCGCGGGGCTGTTCTGTCATGGGACTGGATACACGCGCATATTTAGCCCCGCTTCGAGGGGCTGTTCTGTCATGGGACTGGTTACACCCGCATATTTAGCCCCAATTCGCGGGGCCGTTCTGTCATGGGACTGGTTACACGCGCATATTTAGCCCCGCTTCGCGGGGCTGTTCTGTCTTGGGACTGGTTACACGCGCATATTTAGCCCCACTTCGCGGGGCTGTTCTGTCATGTGACTGGTTTCACGCGCATACTCAGCCCCGCTTCGCGGGGCTGCTTTTTCATGGTTCTTGTTATACGCCCGATATTATATCGGTCATAAATCACTCCAATTAAAAAACGGACATCAGATTTGGATTTTTGGCCCAAAAATATGTCTAAATCATCTTCAAATCGATAATTTTTGTTCACAAATTTCATAAAACCGATAAATATCGGTCATAAATCGGTAAAAAATCAGCGATATTTATCGCTTATAAAACAGTAAAAAAACTAGAGATACCCAGTTCCTAATATTCTAGAAAATTATGTTTGAAGCCGAAAAATCACGATTTTTTCCTCGATCAGGGAAAAAACCGTATTTTCGAGAATTCGCCAGCTTAATGTCATTAATTGTTCTTGTGGATGTTAAACACAGATGATTAAACTATCTCGTGCCAAAAAATTGGAGATACCCATGGCCTGATATTCTAGAAAATTGCGTTTTAAATCAGAAAATGACGATTTTTGACGTAGACCGGAGATAAAATGATAATTTCAAGATTTCGCCAGTTCGCGGTCAATTTTTTTTCTGGTTGATTTTAACAAACAATGATTTAGCGATCACTTGGCAAAAAACTGGAGATACCCATAGCCTCATATTCTAGAAAATTACGTTTGAAACCGAAAAATGAGGATTTTTGATGCGGTCTGGAGAGAAAAAACGACCATTTCGGGTATTCGCCAGTTCGGGGCCAATTTTTTGTTAAATGGATATTATAAAATACATATCAAGCTATTATGTGGCAAAAAACTGGAGACAACCATGTCCTCATATTCTAGAAAATTGCGTTTGAAACATAAACGCGACTTTTTCGGTGCCTAGGGGTTAAAAATCGGGGGTGGTCTATATAAAGTTTTTTCATCAGTGGATCAAGCTCTATATGCTAGGGTGTCTAATTAATTGATTCGGGCACTTTTTGAAATTGACGGATTTCCATGTGGGCACCCTAGTACAGAATTAAAAAAAAAATCAAAAATTGGCAACTGTCTTCGTAAAATCATTGCCGTAATTTAAAAAATATTACCGTGATGAAAACGCGATCATAAATACTGGCATTGTCCGAAAAACGTCCCTAATCACTGATTAGGGAATTAGTAATCAGGATTTTTATACCGAGGCGGCAAGCTGAAAGCAAAGCGCGTTTATTTTTGTGGCCTTGAGGACGTGACGCATCATTTTAATAATACATTTTAATTACTACTTATGTAACTACTATTTTTTGTAACCTACGTCGCTTTGCTTTCAGTGTGCCGCCTCAATAGGACAAGGCAAACAATTTTGACGGTAACCCGACTTACCCAAGGCTAAGTAGTGTTTTTTGCCGACCTCTGCATCCAGATGTCCGTACATCCCTGCATCGTTATTTGGTCGACATTGTCGCCCAAAAATATTTTGCTGTACGTAATAATGGCCAGATAATGGCGCAGTGCTTAAGCATGTTAAAATAGAAGCATGTAGAAATAGAAAAGAAAAATTATTCCTCAAAATTCCGGCCAGATAAAGGAACGAGCGGGAAATCCGGCCAAATAACGGCTGGCAAGATAACGGCGCAGGGGGTGTATAACATTTTAAAGGGCTATTTAAATATTTTTAGTTCAGTATCCTTCTGACTTATTATTTGCAAATTCACCATTTAAATCGAGTTTGATTTTTTAGAGATGCCTTTATTTGGAGGGCCAAGTTTGGATGACGTGATTTTTCAACTGCGTTTTTCGACCAAGCAACTCGAACGCGAGGCAAAACGCGCCGAAAAAGAAGAAAAAGCGCTTCGGGCTAAAGTGAAAAAAGCAATCAAAGAGAAAAATATTGAGTTTGCTCAAGTGCACGCAGGTATATATACCATTTTTTAAAATTGTTTACATTCAATAAGTCTTCTTAGCCAAACAGACTATAAATAGGCAGTTTTACAGAAGCTTGACAATTGCATTTTCGAATCTTTAAAGGACATCCTAAAGGACATTGGTCGTCCCATCGGTTAGTAAAATATTCCCGCTAACCAGGAAGTTTTTTTATATAAAATATCCCGCTCGCCATATTTTTTGGGCAAAATCATATCTTTTTTTAAAAAATTTAAAAATCGTTATAAGGTCAAGTCATTTTTTTGGACTGACGGCTTTTTTTAAGAGGTCAACAATTTTGGTCAGAAATTTAACTATGATAGAGTCATCGGAATAAAATATTTTTTTTGTCCGCCGATAAGTCGCCGGACAAAGCATAAAATACCGGTTTCTCGAGACACAAAAAATATTTTATTCCGATGAGTCTATCATGGTTAAATTTCTGACCAAAATTGTTGACCTCTTGAAAAAAAGCCGTCACTGCATTAAGGTCAATTCATTTTTTTCGGATCTGACCTTGTAACCAGACCCCCCCTGTAAATTGTCCTTTCAGAGAGTGCAATTCGAAAGAAAAATGAATGTCTGGGTTATATGCGGTTAGCGTCGCGTGTCGATGCCGTCGCCTCACGGGTTAAATCGGCCCAATCCATGCAAAAGGTAACGAAAGAAATTGGCAGCACGTCGAAGGCCCTCGAGGGCGCCATGAAACACATGAATTTGGAGAAGTTAACGGGAGTTATGGATAAATTTGAGAGTCAGTTTGAGCATCTTGACCTTCATACACAAGTTATGGAAGGCTCAATTGCGGACTCGATGGCAACACAGGCACCCTCTAGCCAAATTGATGACCTCATACAAAAGGTTTGAAATATTACTGTCTTGACTATAAGGCCTGAAATTTTGTCCACTTAAGGTATAATACACAGGGTGCGCCGTTTTGTTTCACCCCGTTATGTTTCACTTTGTCCCGCTCGGGCCATTATGTTTCCCTATTTTTCTGGTTTATTTTGTGAAACATAACGGCGTACCCTTTGTAGTATTATTTGGACTCACGTCAGAAGACCCAGAGTTTAGCATATTCGTTTTTTCTACTCGACCCGGCGGGTAAATTTCGGGTTTTCAAGTCGGGTTTGAGACCCGGCCAAAAACTCGGGTCAAAAAACTAAATTTTGCAAGGCCAAAAGAGGTCATATTTTTCATATCATTTTTTTTTGTTTTTGACATATTTTATATCGACAAATACATACACGGTGTTTTTAAGGTCTGAAATTTGCAGACTTCGTTCGTCTATAACGGTTGAGTTTAGGTTGCGGAAGAGAATGGCCTTGAACAAGAAGCAGCAATGATTAACGCACCTACAGCCAACCAATCGTTAGTATTTCATTTCACAGTTAAATGGCACAACCTGATTTCGCTGAATATAGAAAAGGCGATTTCTCAATATTTAACAAAAAACAAGCCAAAAATATATTTTGTTTACCGAAAATCACTCCCTTTTCAAGTTTCGCCAGTTTCAGGTTTCGTCAGTTTTAGGTTTCGCCAGTTTCAGTTTTCGTCAGTTTCAGTGTTCGCTAGTTTTATTTTTCGCCCTTTTCGGATTTTACCATTTTATTTTCGCCCTTTTCTGGTTTAGCTTTTTTTCTGTAAAATCCGCGTTTTAATTTTTGATTATGTTGTCGATAGCAAAACATAACTATATCCGTTTTAGTCTGAAGACAGAAGAAAAAGAAGCCAACGAACTCAGTTCACGTCTCGCTGCCCTTCGAAATTGATTCGATATATCGATATTATATTATATACGTTGCGATATTCCAGTCTACCCAATAACTTCAAACTTTTTGTTATCCTGTTTCCTGAGCATCATTCTAGCTTCTAGAAAACAAATTCTAGAAAAAAATATTCTAGAATACAAATTCTACCGGTTGAGTTTCATAAAAATCGGCCGAGCGTTGAAAATTTATTCTAGAAAAAAACTCATCTTTGTGAAATTCTAAATTAAGGATAAATAGCCCTTCCATTCTGCGCCTTGCAATTACTAATCAAATATTTCTACTTTTCACAATTGATTATTAAAAAAAATAATCTCAGAAAACAATATGTAAAAATGTCGTTATCGGAGTTGGCATGCTTGACGCCGTCAGCGGCGGAATCCCTTCTAACATCGATCCGAAATCGGTCTAAAAATTCCGACGAAATTCAAAAACTGCTGGCCGAAAATGCAATAGATGATTTGTTTACTTTTATTGTTAGGGTATGAACGGACTATCACGGACTATAAGTATTATTGTCAGTAACTTGTATTTGAACACCGTATCAATCTTATTTGGGCGAATACTACAAATATCGAAACCCGAAAATCGTTAAACTTGAAATAGGCGAAATTTATTCGCCAAAATTAGGCTGGGCTTTGGTTTTCGGCTATATACCCGAATTTTCCCGACCCGGGTCGGGCAGACTATTTTTGCTCGGGAACATACCCGAGTTTTTGCCGGGTAAAAACCCGAGCCGAAATCTAACCTCAAATTTACTTCGGGTTTGTGATCCAGCTAAAAACTCGGGTTGTTTCCGCGGGTTCCGGGTCAGGTCGGGTACAAGGGGCAAGGTCAGCCATTTGTGCCGTTTTAAGGTCAAGTCAGTTTTTTCCCTGAAAATCTTTTTTCACTTTTTTTTTGGGTGAAGCCCCCCCCCCACTCAAATTTATACCCTTTTTACTGTCATTCCGCCCCAGGCCGAACTGGTCAATTTGGCACTCTCTATTATTGCCAATTTACTCGTGAAAGAAGAGGGCAAAAATTTAATTCGAGGCGACCAGCTAAAGTACCTGATTCGACTGTTGGACGAGGTTTCCGATGACGAGCAGCTTGATAGTTGTGTTCATACTCGAACGTCTTTACAATCACGAATTATTCGAGCTCTGGGAAATGCCTGCTCGTCCAGTCATGCGAATCGACTCGCCCTCTCAAATACGGGTCTTTACAAGGTTAGCTTATTTCATTATTAAGGAGGGGTCACTTGAGTTGTTCCAAATTTGAGTCATGGGAAAGGCACCGACTAACTTGGTATCATGTCTTAATGGTCGAAAAGGGGAATTTGTCGACAAAAAAAAGGTGAAGTTGATAAAGCGTAATGTGGATAAATGGTAATCCGTCGATAATTTTTGACAAAGTCAATTTTAGGTATCTGTCAAAAAAGGTAAAGCGGATATTTTACCCATAACGTAATTTTCGACATTTTTAAGGTCAAGTCAGTTTTTTTGCACTGAGGTCAAGTCAGTTTTTTGGCACTAAGGTCAAGTCAGATTTTTTTGAGAACCATAATTTTTGGGAAAAATCTTTATAATCTTGTATTTTTTCAGTTTTTTTCTGGACGAAGACCTCCCCCTATCCGCTCGCACATATTTTTTCCATAGAAATCATGTCTTTTTCACTGTTATTCTATAAAATCATATCATTTCGAACTTTTTTTGACATACATATAGGGGTTGGTTAGAAGGTCAAGTCAGTTTTTTTAAATGCATTTAAGGTCGAGTCAGTTTTTTAGACCTTGACCTTATAACCAACCCCTCGTGTAGCCCATTACAATAATCATCATTAATTTTATATTTATTTATCTTAAGAGGTTCTTTTACCTCTTTCATTTGGGGAGGGCCATTTTCAAACTTGACAGATTGTACCATATTAGGGTGACGGAAAATCCCAACAATTTGAACACTGAATCATCGGTAACTTTCAGAGTATTGCGTCAGCCGTATTCAACAGTGAAGATGCGGAATTGTATGAAGTTGCGTGCCGCACAATCCGCATCACCGCGCACGATTCAATTCAGCGGAAAAACGCGTCGCGTTATTGTGCCGAGTTGATTGCTAAAGGTAGTTTTTTAGATCAATTCAATTTGGTTCATGCAAGATATCTATTGGTCTAATTTTGCATTTTTTGATGGTTATAAGGTCTTATCATAATGGTCTTTCAAAAATGCCTAAAGAATATTGCCTTAAAAAGGTGGTCCTTTTTGAGAGACCACAAGATTGTGGTATTTGTACCTAAGACCGTAGAACCTCCCAAAAAGTTTGCTACAGTAAGTTTACGAAGGGGGAGGGGTGTTGGTTATAAGGTCTGAAATTGTGACCGTTATTAGTCAACTCAGTTTTTTTGCACCTTAGTCAAGTCAGTTTATCATGTCTTTTTGAACTTTTTTCGTAGCACTTCAAAGTGTTGTTTAGATGGTTACAAGGTCAACTCAGTTTTTTGGGTGTGACCTTATAACCAGACCCCTGTCCAATGAGTTAATCGGAAGAAATATTTGGTGAGGCAGCAAAGTTCAACTTCTATCATTTAAAAGGCTTGCGACAACAAGAGGGGTTGATCTAAACAACCTACCAAAGCAATGCTTATGGAGCGGCGAACTGCCCGGGCAGCCGTTCGTGCTGTTTCGAATTTGAGCAAGGCGGCCAACCTCGACTTGGCCTCCGCCCTTCAACACCATGACACTAGACCAATTAAAATACTTATCAAGGCTATCTCATCGAGGTATGTAGTAAAGTTGCTATTTGTGGTGATCACATAGGCACATATTGATTTAGGCGACTACAGAAAATGGCGAAACTTGCAAAAGGCGTAATTTGTTTACGTTCCATTTTCGATAAAAACATCGATTAACTCTTAGGGGGAAGGAGTTTTTGGGAACCCATAGGGGAAAATGCGTGTAAATAAACACGCACTTAAAAATCACATTATTTCGCAATAATGCAAAAAAAAGTAAAGCCAAGTTGTAGAGCTCGTCAAACTACGTCGATCTGACTATTCAGAAATTGATTTGAGCCACCAGGGCCCCCTAGAGAGCTGTTTAAAATCTCCAACCTACGCAAAAAAATAACACCGTCAATCGAATTTTTTCGAAAAGTTAAGGGGGTCACCAATACCCGTTTTGCCCTACGGGGCCTCCAGTTAATGTAAACTTTCAATAATTTACCTTTTTCTGTATTCGGCAAAGTCAGGCTGTGCCTTTACATCCTCTAAAAAGACGTTCTATATATTTTGTTAGGTGGAGCAAAGGGTATGCGCAGTTTTTTGTGATTTTGATTTGCAATACTAATTTGCCCAAGCAATTTTATTTGTTAAAGTTGCCGGCCGTTGTGGTGTACTTTAGGGGTATTGGTTATAAATTCGATGATTTACGCCGTTTAAATCGCTCTAGAGTTTTCTAGACAAAGGCAAATCTTTTGAGAACAAAAAAAAAATCCTAAAAATCTTGCATTTCGGGCTTTGTGACTTTTTAACCATGTCCGTAAAGTTGCTACCGAGGCATTTCGCAGACATGGTAGCCACATATGCTCTGTGCATGTATTTCGCATAAAAATTTTCGTGGTACATGAAGGGCTGGTTATAAGGTCACAAAGTGTGACCGTTATAAGGTTAGGTCATCTTTGTTGCACTTGAGTGAAGGTCAAGTCAAGTCAAGGACTGAAGGTCAAGTCATTTTTTTTCAAGATAAATTATGTCTTTTTCAATTTTTTTGTAATGCATTAAGGTCAAGTCATTTTTTGGGCTTGACCTTATAACCAAACCCCCTGTACGGTTTCGGCGAAAAACGTTTTCAAAAAGATACCGCCGTGCCATAAAAATCAACCCTCTATAGATGTGACATTAACTTGAATTAAACATAATTTGTATCTGCCTTTTGACCCTTTTGGTCGTATGAGCCATAAGGCCCTATTTAAAATAATATGTTTAGAGATACGGCGACGCGTCATGATGCCTTAAGTGGTATTCTTCGCCTTACCCAACAGCAGGGTGTTTTACGTCCGCCCATATGTAACCATGGTGGAGTTGTTGTTTTTATGAGTAATATGCGAAAAGCGGGCGGCGGGCAGACTCGTCACGGCTTGCCCTTTTTGCGATGTCTGGCATGTTGCAGTCGCGAGGCCATTAATCGATCCAAGTTGCGCGAGGCCGATATTTTCAACGTTTGGGCAGAAGTTCTTAACCGCTCAGGTCTCGTTTTACTATGGCCAGAATATGTGGTGTAATGTAACAAATGTCGAATATAACAAATGTCGAATACACCACCTGCGCCGTTATGTTAACACCCATTATGTTACCAAAATTCCGTTATGTTACCACTTTTTGGGATATAATGGACCTCAGTTTCCGCCCACGCCCTACGCCGTTATGTTACCAATCGCCTACGCCGAATCCCGTTATGTTACCAGTTTGAGTTATATTTTCTTAAGTATTTACATTTTGAATAAGACTTTAAGTACTTCTGTTATAGACTAATTTTCTTTTGCACTTTCGAATTGCAGCCCCTTTTCCTCAACATACGGTATATTATATACGTTTTTATAAACAATTTATTATGACTACAATCAGTGTAAGAAGCGCTGAGGAAATTTTGGTCCAACGCGTTGGGGGTATTGGAAAAAATAAGCGATGGTCAACGCGTGCGTTGGGCGTTAGAGAAAACTAGATCGGTTTTCTTGTGGTAACATAACAGCGCAGGTGGTGTATAACATAAGCCAGCTTGCGTTTTGGCCAGTCGTTTCATCAGATATTCTCATAATTTCTCTTTTAAATTCATAACTTGAATGGTATTTGTGTTTTTTTTTTGCTNGCGACATTCGAAGATCTAGAACAAAAAAGACTAAATGCCATTATGTTACCAGCAAACCCTAAATTCTATTATGTTACCAAACCCCCCCTAAATTACCAAACTGATTTTTGTTTTCAACTTTTCCGCCTACGCCCTAACCCATTATGTTACCAAAATTCCGTTATGTTACCATTTTTTTCGGTTTTGTTGTGGTAACATAACAGCGCAGGTGGTGTATAACAAATGTCGAAAAAATAACAAATGTCGAAAATCATGTCTTTTTAGGTTGTTTTAAGGATGAAGAGTCTTTTCATTGAAGACCTCCCCACTCCGACACCTGTTTTTTTTTATAGAAATCATGTTTTTTTAAATTTTTTTGTCCAAGCACTTCAAGAACTTATGGCCGAAAACAAGTTTCAGAAACCCAACCCCCCTGTACATGCTTTAAAACGAGCACATAGTTTCAAACTCATGCGCAACGCAACTAACCGAAGCCGACGAGCTTTTACTTGAAGCTAAACGCGTGATACTAACGTCCCTGACCAGTTTCTATTACGATGAGGAAAGCTTGAAAGATATGCTTCGGAAAAACTACTGTAGTATCCTTGGCGAACATATTCCAGAAACATTACTACATATCAAATCCGTTTCAGAGGTGGCCAATGCGTTTAACTTCAATAGTGCCGCCTCATCAGACTTACCGACGATGTATAATAAAGTCGAACCAGTTTTGGCTGCCAAAAAGTTTTTGGCATGTAACTGAAAAAGGTTGGGCCAAAGAGGGGTCAAATTACAAAATCGTCCAATGGGGATGGGCGACCCTTTCTTAGAAAGGATTTTTTGCCCGAAAAGGGGTCGAATGTCAATTATTCGATATCGTTCTCTGTATATTCAGAATCAGTGATAAAAATCCTTTCTAACAAAGGGTCTCACATCATAGGATGATTTATCAATTTGACCCCTTTTGGGCCCGAAAAAGTATATGTAACTTGTAGTCAAGTTAGTTTTTTCCCCTTTGACCTTATACCGACACCCCCTTTACTATGTTTATAGGGTTGGCAGATTGGTAGCCAAAAAATAGTGCCTTCAGGTTCAGCTCCGGCGACATCTCTCCAAATCATGAAGCGTTTATCGAATTCTTCATCGGACTCCGAGGCGGTCGATAGTCCAGGTACTAGTCCGCCCAGTAGCCCCATTAGGCGTCAATTTAAACGTCGAAGGCGCTCTTCCTTATCACCTTCTTTACCCCCAGCGGACGTATCAGACAATGAGCCTCCAGCCTCGGAAGACCCCGAGAAAAAAGCTCCGGTTTTGGTGAAGCCCAGGGATCCAAATCGTAATTTTATGATTGATTTATTATAGTTATAAAATCACAATACTAAAATTGTAATTAATATTTATAGACTACATATTAGGGTATATTATTGTAAAATAATTTTCCCTAAGGTCATTTTTTTTAACCCGACACAAAAATTACTTTTTTTGGACGAACATTGCGTGAAAACCAAGATAGGTATTGACAAACGTTTTTTTGCATGGAACTGGAAAATGTTGGGGCTAAAATTTTCGAAAAATTTCCGTCGATTTTTTTTCGAGATATGGCCATTTTTGTATTTTAACCGGTAATTACCGGTACTTCCGGTTTTGGGTCCGGTTCGAAAATTTTTCGAAAATTTTAGCCCCAACATTTTCCAGTTCCCTGCGAAAAACCGTTTGTCAATACCTATTTTGGTTTTCCCGCAATGTTCGTTCCAAAAAAAGTAATTTTTGTGTTGGGTTAAAAAAAAACGACCTAAGCTAATTTCATTTTTTTATCCCTTGTGAGGCCGGTCGCGCCAAAAAGCATGACATCTGAGGAGGCGACTCTTGTCATGATTAATCGCTTTTGCACGATGAATGTCGTATGTGGTATTGAAATCACACATCCAATTAAACAGTTATCAACTCCAGCCTCCATTAAAGCACTTATGCAGTATATTGCCAAAGGCCGGTTGTCAATTAACAGTTTATCATGTTTTTCGGTTATTTAACACCAATTGCGTCGTTATGTTTCTCGGCCGTTATCTTTCAATTTTCATGTCATTCACTACGTCATTATCGTTTTAGAAACTTTTAACATAATAATGAAAATTTAATTCTTCAATGTAGAGGTTGGCAGTGCCCCTCCCCGGATTCGCCACATTCGACCCGACTCGGCACATTCGTTTTTTTGCTACCTCACCCGGAAACCACTGGTAAAATTCATGTTTTCGAATCGGGTCAGAGATCCAAACTAAAGTTGAGGTCGGATTCCGGCCCGGGTCTCAAAAACGGATCTTGAAATATGGGGTCAAAAAACTACGGTCTAGACCCCAGCAAAAACAGTTACAGGGGGGTTGGTTATAAGGTCAGCCATTTGTGCCGTTATAACTTATAACTTATAAGGTCACGTACTTATAAACTTATAAGGTCAAGTACTTATAAACTTATAAGGTCAACTTATAAGGACCTTATAACTTATAAGGTCAAGTCAGTTTTTTTGCACTAAGGTCAAGTCAGTTTTTTTTCAAGGTAAATCATGTCTTTTTTCACTTTATTTGGGTGAAGACCTCCCCCCCGCTCACCGTAATTTTTTTTATAGAAATCATGTCTTTTTTCACTTTTTATAAGGTCAAGTCAGTTTTCAAAAATGCATTTTAGGTCAAGTCAGTTTTTTTGACTTTGACCTTATAAGCGACCCCCCTGTACCCAATCCTTACCCGACCCAATCGGGCCAGGAAAACTCTGGTGTAGACCCGAAAACGAATACATATATATTTTTGCATTATAACCGATCCCCTGTAGAATTGACGGAAAATTCCCAAAAATAAGCGACATATTATATGTCACATATAAGTTGTGAAGTTATACACTTGTAAAACTTAAAATCTTTGACAACCCACAAATCAGGTGCAAGTCTTTCTATGCCCATCCTGATGATTATTGAGAAATTGCTGACTACCGGGGATTTTTCTGATTTGCTAATGTGCTCCTTTCCGTCTCGCTTGGCCGCATCCCTAGACGACCGCAAACGCCTCAACCTTAAGGACGATGACGAGGCAGAAAAGTTGGTAACCGTTGCGGCCAAATGGATTCATCTATTCGCCACCAATGCCATTGACAACTCGTTCACGATTGAGGCGTGGTTAACCTGTGGGTGTGAAGTAGGGTACCCACAACGTTCACTTTTCTAAATAAATAATTTTTTTTCAAGCACTTAAGGTGTTATGGGCAAAAGGTTTTTTTCGGACGAAGGCGACCGTACATGGGGCCTGGTTATAACGTCCCAACTTGTGACGGTTATAAGGTCAAGTCAGTTTTTTGTCCTAAGGTCAAGTCAGTTTTTTTGTGAAGCATGTTTTTCTGTAAAAGCCCGTTGGCAATTTTTTGTTTCTATAGAAATCATGTCCTTTTTAATTTTTTTTTCTTTAAAATCATGTCTTTTTCAACTTTTTTCCAAGGTGGTTATAATGTCAGTTTTGTCGAAGTGCAAATGCACCATAATAAAGGTCAAGTCAGTTTTTTTGGCTTCACCTTATATACAGACTATATTATCTTTTTTTTTAAATTACCTGAATAATATTTTTTATCGAAATTTTTTTTCAAATTTTTCCAATTTTTGAATAATTAACATCAATGTTTCAAATAAATTTGTTGGTAAAGGAACATTATTTGCTTTTCGATTTCTATTATTTTACTATTCGTAAGTTCAAATTCCGTGGTCACCCTAGTGTTTAGCGCAAACAATAGCCGCTGCTCGCGTTATACCATTTCTCTTATCCGACTCGTCAATGTGGCAGTTAGCTGACACTACGCTGAAAACGTTAAGTGACTATAACGATGATCATAGTTTGTGGGCAATGTTGGCCATAAATAAAGAAATAAGAACGCGACTTGGTACCACTGTCGATGCATCATATGAGATAATTTCAGAAAGCGGGGGAAACATTATCCGAGTGGTTTGCTCGGACGGTACTGTCGAGTGTGATAGGCTTGTATTGACGAAAATTTCCCCCGTGTTCCAAGGAAATGTTCTTTCTTATAAATTTTAGAAGAAATATATTTTGTAGGTGTCATATTGCGGCGCGGGTATATGATTTTTGACGCAATATGACAATTGGTATTTCTGTCGGAATATACAATGGAACATTTTAGCATAATTTTACTATTTTTTGCCGTTTTTCCGTGGAATATGAATCATATATTTCGGGCGGAATATAGAATTAATATTTCGCGAAAAAACGCAAAAAAAGATAATTATGCGAGAAAAATACACTTAATACTTTGCGAAAAAAAAACTATAAAAATTGTACATAATTATGTCTGGTGTTTTTATGAAAAAAAGGCTGAAGCAAGCTAAATACGGATAAAGTCATTTGAATAAAATCATATACATGGGATGCGCCGTTAACCGGCCTCTAATTTTTTTTTCACAAACGGGTCGGTTAACGGCTCAATGAGTAGTCGTTTAATAATTTTATCCCCGAAAAAAAATTGGTCCAAAAGTGACCGGTTAACGGAGTTTTCGCCGGTTAAAGGCGCATCCTGTGTATGTAATTTTTTATATTGAGACCATTTTAAACTGACTTCGATTATGTGAAAAAAAAATTTTTTTACTTTTTTACCACAAATATTTTTTTTAGCTCACAGACCTCATAATAGAAAATCAAAACAAAAACATAATTTGAAGCAATGTTTGACCACATCGATGCCCAATCCTTCAACGAGGCAAATAATCCGGATGAAATTCAGCTGAAAAACATAAAAGGATTGAGCTTGCGTACTTTGCTAAAATTTGCCACCGTCAATGTTGAGGGCGTCGAAGACATTCTGGACGACAGTTTTGATCATTTTGAGTGTTTTGCCCTTGACGATTTATGCCAACAGTACCTTATTGACGCAGCGTTACGAAGTTGGGCTGTTCAAACCGAGTTTAAATTAAACCCTTTGAAAATTAAACTTGAAGATTTCGACTCTGAAACTCTTCGATTTTGACATAAAATTTCCCTTAAACCACTCTAATGAGTTATAAGGCCAAGTTAGTTTTTTTCCATCGAAATCATGTCTTTTTCGAGATACATATTAAGACTTGTTTGGGTGATGACCTTTCTCCCGCTGGTACATTTTTTCTGAAGAAATCATGTCTTTTTGAACAATTTTCAGATTTTTCGGCTTCACCTTATAACCAGACCCCCTGTATCAGTGAAGTGTTATCGTCTACAATACGGACGGATTCCCCACTTTAGTTTCCTCAGAAGATGCACGATACGCTGCAAGTAATACTCTATGTAAAATGTAACAAAATAGTAACTTGTATTCGAGACGCGAGTCAAACGCTAGAAAAGACAGAATAAGAATGAATTGCGTTTCTTGCAAAGCGAAAAGTGATCGCTTAGCGAAACGAGAAGCGTAGGCGCATTCAAGAAATAGGGTGTGAAACACGAACCCGTTACAGAAGGGTACTCTCGCGACCATTTTTGGTCGCGAATCGTTGTTCAAAACGATTTGGTCGCGAAACCAAATTTTGAACAACAATTCGCGACCAAACCATGTGGTCGCGAAACCACCCAAACTTCTTTTGAGACCACAAATGGTACAAAGTACAACACTCTCCTGTATCAATTAAAATTTGTGGTATGAATTTATGGCTGTTTTACGATAAGCTTGGTTTGAACAGCCTATACGAAGTCGAATTCAGAAGGCGATTTGGCCGACGCTCAAATGTTACTTTTTACAGTCGCCTTCAACTGTACTAGCCAAAGTGGTTAGCTACATTGACGGCATGAGTGATTCTAACTTTTTACCTTTGATTATTTTCCATACACTGTGTGAATTTGAGCATCGTGATTTCTTTCGCAGTTCACTGGAGACCAACTTTGCCAATATTATTTGTATTGCGCGATATTTGTGTAAGATTGCCCACTAATACAGTTCTTTCGCCTACAGGGGTGTTTTTTGAAACAAATTTGAAACAAAGTTTGCTAATATTCATGTCTTTTCGGATTTTTTTTCCAGACAACAAACATTTTTCAAATTGGTTATGTCAGGTCGGCATCGTCTGAATCAGTCTCTTTTCTTTAATGGCGAAAAGTTAATCCGCCGAAATTTTCCACTTTTGAGCATTGTCATTGGTCAGAAATCGACAAATTTCGGCGGATTACCCTTTCGCCATAA
>SCLG01000055.1:144702-158174 GCA_004367875.1 Oikopleura albicans
CCTGTTATTACTTACGCGTAAAGGGTGTACTAAAATATTATCACGTTTCTGGTGTACAGCGCCGTATTCATTATTTTCAAGTTTTGATTCTGTTATTCAACTTTTTCTCTTCAAACGCGCATTAAACATATCAGATGTTTCATGGTTACTTGTAAAATACAAGTAAGTTGATTCTATGTTGATTTCTATGTAACGTAGACTATGTTATATAAATACATACTATGTAAGCTCAAATGTACATCTATTTCAGACCCGTCCTAGAATGGAACATTTAGGAGGTCTCCATTTTGAGGGGCTTGACGATTTTGCTGATCAGGGGCCGCTGGAAGATGCAAATTGGGACATGGATATGGGCGACCTGGAAGAAAATGACGTCGGTAGAGAGCGTTTTTTCGTCGACGACGGCTTCCAACTTGGGCTTAATCGTGGCGAAATGCAGCAAGACCCCATGGCAATTATCGAAAATAACAACTTGCCACGTATTGTGCACATGCTCAACAATTCACTTGTGCGAGAAGATTTTAATGGGACACCACGTGCTGTTAAATATAGTGCATCATTTCAAAACGATAACGTTGGTACGTTTAAAATCGTAATTGAGGAGTTCAAACATTTTTTTGGTCTTTTTTGACAAAGGAAACGACAGAGGGTCGGTTATAATAACTTAAACTCTAATAAGACTTTTTGATAATATGCACACACTTTAAAATTCACAATAATTCGAAATAATTCAAGAAAAATTGGTCAAGCCAAGTTGTAGAGGTCGTCAAACTACGTCCATCTGACTATTCAAACATTGATTTGGGCCACCAGGGCCCCTAGAGAGCTGTTTTAAATCTCCAACCAACGCAAAAATACCGCAAAAAATACCGTTAATGTAATTATCTCGAAAAATTGAGGGGGGTCATCAATACCAATTCTGCCCTACGGGGCCTCCTTATGCCTTCAATCGACGGATATGTATACACACACTTCCCCCTGCGAGTTAACAAAAAAATCAATTACGAAATAACCTAAAAATTTTACAATTTGTAATGTTTAAATGGGATACCGTAGAATGGGATTTACGTTTATAGTGGGTAAAGTAAGTGGTATAAAAAATTTTGGGCCCTTTTTAACGTTATTTACACGTTGTACCTTCTGAGAAAGTACCGTTTTAAGTTGTATTTGAGTGTTTTAAAATGTTCATACATGTTCATACATGATCAAAATGTTTCAGAGGAAATTAAACAGATTATTGAATCGCAAATGCGGGATCCAGAAAGAAATGAAAATATTTTGCTGCTTCTTATGCAATATTACAGACAACAATGCCAGGTAAAAGATCATTTTATTGACGTTGCTTATTTACAAGAGTAGTACCCATTGGGTACGTACTCTACGGGCCTCGTACATCACCTAACAATCTGTGGTAACACTTTTTTAAATCTATAAAAACCTTAATTTAAATGAAAATTGCTGTTTCGAATGGGTAGTGCGTAGGTGTAAACGCTGGAAAAAGTGTTATTTGAATTGCAAACTGTTATCCCAAGTGATGCTATATATCAAATGGTTAGGTGGTGTATAATAAAATTGGTTTTTCGAAACTTGACTTTATACCCCCTGTAATGAACATCGCCAAATATTATCGTGTAAAACAAATCGGTTCAGGCAGAAATCAATCGACATTTGCAACGTTATGCAACACAAAGGTAGCTATTCTTTAGGACATAGTTAATTTTTTCTCTTTTGTTTTCGAAAAAAAAACGAAATCCGGTGCTCGAAACTTTCGAGTCAAAAATGCTACTTTCTAGGGTCGTTTTTATTTTAGACCGTCTCAAGAATACTTTTTTTTTCAAACGAAGGTCGCGGAAAACCCCAGATAGGTATTGACAAACATTTTTTCCGGGGAACTAGAAAATATTGATGCTGATTTTTTGTATTTTAACCTGTAATTACCCGTACTTCCGGTTTTGCTTACGGTACGAAAAATTTTCAAAAAAAATTAGTCCCAATATTTTTTATATTCCATGCCAAAAACCTTCTTGGTTTGTCCGCAATGTTCGTTTCAAAAAAAGTTCTTGAGACGGAAAATAAAAAAAAACGACCTAGGATGCGCGATGTTATAAAAAATAGCTACCTAAGATTCCGCGAGCGACTTGACCAACAGAGAAGAAACCGTATTATGGGAAGGCGTAATAGACGTGGTCGCGGTGCTGCGGGACCCCCTGTACCGCCAAGGCCTGGAATTGGATATCATCGGCTCTTTGAAGGAGAAGACGGTTAGTTGGGAATGTCAGATTAAGGGATAATACCCAGTTTTTTTCATTCTGGTAACTTGCATTAATACATCTGTACCAAAATGATTTTGCAGGGGCTGGTGATGGTCAGGCTGGAGGTTTGGGTGGAGGTTTGCCGGTGCCCGCGGTGGTTGAACGTGGTGCTTTGGAGGAACAGCGCCGCCAAGAGGTGGATCGATTTGACCGATTGGTGGAAGCCCGACATCGGATCAGACTTCGTCATTTTGCCGGTTTCGATCGCATGATGGAGCGACTCCAAGCGAACCGCTTTCCGGCTCTAAATCAGGCCCCCATCAAACAACGGGCCCTGGCCGAGGTGCCCTTCGCCACCCTCAAACCGTATGCCATAGACGAATCGAAAAAAGTTCTCAAATATTTACTTCAACATTCACCACAAAGTCTCGATAAAACGGTGATCAATGAATTGAAAGCGATCGATGATCAACATCCCGAGTTAAACCCGTTTTGCGGCATTCTTAACTCTGCACTGTGGGAAAGCGAGACAGAGCGGCAAACTGCAATGAAAAACATTTTTATTGAACTTTTTATTCAGGTGAGGTATTCAAGCTAACAGAGATGTCAAACCTAGTGAGGTGTTTTTTATATGGATAACTCAAAAACTTGCCCTTTGAGGTGCCCAAAAAGAATTCAAAATTCTTACAACCTTTACTACAGGGGGGTTGGTTATAAGGTCAGCCATTTGTGGCGTTATAAGGTCAAGTCAGTTTTTTTGCACTAAGGTCAAGTCAGTTTTTTCTTGCACTAAGGTCAAGTCAATTTTTTTGAGTATTATGTTTTTGGGGAAAATGTTTTTTTACACTTTTTTTTCTATAAAATAGTGTCTTTTTAAACATTTTTTAGAGTGAAGACCATAATTTTTTGGGGAAAATCAAATATTAAACAAAAATTGAACTTTTTCTAATCATTAAGGTCTTATTGTGGAAACAAATTTCTGGTTGGTTATAAGGTCAAGTCAGTTTTTTCAAAGTGCATTAAGGTCAAGTCAGTTTTTTAGACCTTGACCTTATAACCAACCCCCCTGTAGATATTAACCACGGTTAACCACGTGATATTTTCCGGTAAATCGACCTTTTCAGCCTTGTACTTATTCCGACAATTTTTGGCCGCATAAGCCATCTCTACGACCTCCTAAACCCGATGAAATTGTGGCGCCGGAAGGAGCTTAGGTCGTTTTAATTTTAGACCGTCTCAAGAATTACTTTTTTGGAATGATTGTTGCTGGTAAAACCAAGATAGGCACTGAGAAACGGTTTTTTGCATGGAATTTGAAAATTAAGCCCCAATATTTTCTAATTCCATGGAAAAAAGTAAACAAATGTGAATACCTGTCTTGGTTTTCCCGCAATGTTTGTTTCAAAAAAGTGATTCTTGAGACGGCCTAGAATAAAAACGACCTAATGGGCTAAAAAGAGAAAATTCGTTTGTTTTCTCGGTATTTTATTTTATCAGTTTTTGGTGGTTAAGTTCTTTAAAAAGCCTTTTCTTAGCTATGAAAGTCAAAATGATTTTTTAGGACGCAGTCAAAGAAAAGACGTGGCGTGTTTTTGAGTTGATACGGGGCGAGAATTTCAATTATTCAAGTAAATTTCCCGTTTCTGTTGATGGTCACGCCGGGACGTCTACTATGGCACAATCATACATTAGAAAATTGATAGATGAAGTTGAAAAAATGCTCAGGTATTTATCTTTGTTTTTTATTCCAAACTACACAAAAAATATTTACATGTATAGGGTGACTGAATTGGTCAGTTTTTTTTTAATGTATTTAAGGTCAGTTTTTAGACATTGACCTTATAACTAATCACTTCTGTAGCCCTTCAAAGCATCCTTCCTCATACATACATGGGGGTTGGTTATAAGGTCAGCCATTTGAACCGTTAGTCAGACAAGTTTTTTTGCAAGTGCAAACCTCAGTTAAGGTCAACTCAAAAAAATCATGTCTTTTATTTTATATTTATAAAATTTTAATCATGTCTTTTTGAACTTTTTTCCCGGCCTTAAGGGCTTATGGTAGAAGAAAAAAATTTATTTAGTGTAATTTTTTTTCATTTGGTTTTAAGGTCAGGTCAGACCTTATAACCAACCCCCTTTGTAATACGATCAGCAAAAAAAAATCTTTAGAACTTCGCGGGAAATGATTGAGTCAATCACGAATTCTGGCGGTACAAGTCTGTTGGCAACATCGGTTCGCGCTTCGGCTCAATCGAAAAGTCATGATATTGAGTCTGTGAAGATTTTGGACCGAATGTTGGCCTTGCCCAATCAAGAGTTAAATGTGACGGAGCCCATCTTTTTATGGATGACGACCCAAAATGCGTCCGAATCTTACCAAAATCCATTTACACTGTCGCTATTGGAATATCTAATCAATCAAATGTCCTACAATAATGGCCTGAAAGAGTTCATGATCGAAGACTGCGCTAGATTGCTGTCATCGGGGTCACTGGTAAGCATGTTAATACAGTCCCCATTCCCAGTACGACCACTTTTCTACAGGATCGAGAACAGTTCGGAATTGGGACAGCACACAAAAATGTCCGAAAAGGGTGCGATTTTTGCACCCCATAAAGTTTAATATAGTTTTGAACATTCGGGCCGATCATATTTGGAACCCCTTAAATCCTATTTATTACGGGGAAGCCAGTCCCAAGGGCATTATATGGGTAAAATGACCCCTTAAACTTATAGGATTATAATTTCCACTCATGCCAAAAAAAAAATGCTGGGAAATCCGGGATCTATTAGCCGAGTTTAAAAACAATTCCTCATTTTTTTTTTTCGAAATATGACTTTTTGTATTTTAACCGGTATTTCCGGTTTTGGTTCCGGTGCGCAATTTGTTTACAGGCGTTTTTGGTTATAAGCTCAGCAATGTTAACACCTATAATTTATGACTTATTTCCAGGTTGGCGATGACGCACGTCAACTTGCTATCACCAAAGAAAAGAACAAAATTTATGAGCGAAATGAAGAAATGTTCGCCAAAGTTCTAGAAAATATTCTCTCGCGTCGGCTCCGTTCGGCGATTAACATTGTCAAAAAGCGCGATGAACAAACGCGCCAATTGTTCTACGTCTTGATTCGATTGCTTTGCAACACGCCGATGCGCTCAAATAGTTTAATTCGGAATGCATTCATTTTAGGTAAGTTTATGTAAAATAAAACGTATCTTACTTCAACAGCTTTTTTGGACGTCAAGAATTTTGGAGACTAAGGTCCAATCCAAATACGGTTTTTTTATTTTTGATATTGTGAAATTTGTATCGCTATCTCCTAGACCAGACACACTATGAAGTTCATAGTATGAACTTGATTTTAATAGCACAATCCGACGCAGAATTGTGCCTCAGCTATGTCTCCCGTCGGTATCTGCCATACACTGGCTTTTACCGGTTAGATCTAAATCGTACTATATCAACCTTTGTTATCGGTTAAGTAGCCGGTAATGTGTTCGAGTGGTGTGAGTTTTACGTTGAAAAAACGGACTGTATGACGAGTTTGAAATTGTATCACATATTCGGTTTCGACTTTCAGAAACCCACATTTTCATCTTTGACCGGTCATAAAAAACCAGCATAGTAGATATACCGGCTGGAGACCTTGCTCAGACTAATTCAGCGTCAGATGCTTTTTAAATCAAGTTCATAGCATGCCTGGCCTAGGACACAAATTTTGCAATATTGCTATAGCAAAAATAAAAAATCCGGCAAAGCATATTTTTTGGGACGAAATCTTTTTGAAGACCTCCCTAATACTATTTTATTCAGAATCAATAACCATGCATCGTCGTTGAATCGCGCCTCCAGATTAGCAATTATTAACTCCACTGCCCACCCACAGCTTTAGTTTTTGAATTTACTTTCACTTAATCATGTATAAAATATTATTGAACCCGTGTTGGACGTGACGGTCAAAACTTAACCTCAAAATCAAGAAAAATAAGATTAATTAAGGGGTATTTTAGATTAACACATTTGTGCTAATACTTTATCATATCATATGCTGCATATGCTATAGCATATGCAATATATTGGTTTCAATTTTGAATAGGTCATTTTAGGCCGTCATAAAAATATTTTTTTTAGAATCGAACATTATGGGAAAACTAAGGTAGGTATTGACAAACCATTTTTTTTGTTCCTGTTAATTACAACTACTTCCGGGTTTAGTTCCGGTCCGAAAATTTTCAAAAAAATTAGCCCTAATATTTTATAATTCCATACAAAAAATGTTTGTCAATGCCTATCTTTGGTTTTCCCGCAATGGTCGTTTAAAAAGTAATTTTTGAGCCGATCAAAAAAAAAAACGATCAAAGGTAGGAAAGCCACCTCAGATTTTGACAGGATTTTAGAAGTAGTTCAAATTGCTTGATTTTAAGATATATATGGTTAACCGCAACGGCGCATCCCATGGTGGACCTTAGAAGTATCTACTGCCAACCGGTTAAAAGTTTACCACGAAAAACTGAAAAAAAATTTTGCTACGTAAATATTTCCAGTGTATATAATGTAAGAAAATCAGTCGTTTACTCTTCTATTTCGTGTCACTCATATCCCAGCTGGCGGTCCTAACCATAGGTTTTAGATTAAAAAAAAACCGAAAATCCGTCTACAATGGCTGTTTTGTCAAAAATGTTGAATTAACATGTTTTGATAGCTACAGCGCAAAACGCTAAATATAAGAATATGTTTTAATAACCCGTTAATTACTAATTTAAGTCATTATTAACTATAGTTTGGATTATTAACTATAGTATGGAATCCATACTATAGATCCATACTATGGATATCCAATTTCCGCTGATGGGTTACTATCTAGACATGTTCGTACTAAATTAGTACTACTAATAGTAGTTTACATATTTACGTAATATTTCACATTCAATATCTCAAGAAAAGTCAAGCTCCAACGGACTGTATTCTTTCATTCTAGAACATAATATAATTCTACTGTTATTTTCGAGTCAACAAAATGATTATGGCGTAAGAATTTTTCATGTAATATTTTGTAAATAAAGAAAACGCATTTTTGTCTTCAAATGTAACCAATTTTTTGCCGAAAACTCGGTGTTAAGCCTTTAGAACTGTTTTAACCCCTTTCTACTCGAATATGCGTGGTTTTTAGAATAACCACGAACAGTAATGTTTAGATGGTTACACATAGCTTGTCGCAACTTAATTTTTTCCGAATATTTTCCATTTTTATCCGAGTTTTTTGTTTGTATTTGACCCACGTTTCACCGGAGTCAACTACCATAAGCGCCAACAGCTGCTCTATCAATTGTAGGGGATGCCAAGTAGATTCTGTAGATTAAAACAGCAAAAAACACCTGATTTTTTTTCACCAAAAACCTACTTCAGAGGTCGGCAGAATTTGTACGTCAATTCCTGCCGACCTCTGACCTACTTAGCATAGGATTTTTTTTCTTACTTGGCGCATCCGGTTCACTATAAAACGCCACTTACTTACCGTTAACGGGAACCTAGTCCGTAATCCATGAAATTTTTATTGTACATGTTTTTAACTGCTAAGCTTGTTTCTTTATAAATCATTTTCATCTTTGTATACATTTTACTACTGTTATAAATTACCGCACCTTTGAAGGGCCAGGATGATATATCAACTTTCCTCGTTTGGTTTTCCTTTAACCCGACCCAAAATATGAAACAAAAATTGTTACTCAAAGCAGGTAGTGCGTAGGCGGCAAAAATGACTGAAACTTTAAGCGAGTTGTTGGTGTATTTGCAATAAGTTTCCAATAAGGCATCATATATATCTTATGTTTCTAAGAAATTGCGTCCACTATTTTATCGTGGAATCAAAATTATAGCCAACGCTTGACTTTTCCCCCCAACGCGTTGGGAAGAAAATTTTCTCCAACGCTCAACGTGCCCAACGCGTTGGTTTGGCGTTGGACGTTGGCCAACGCACCCCAACGCTTCCAGCACTGGCAAGGGGTCTCTTGATGTGAATTTTTAATTCCGAAAAACATGCACATCTACAGAGACATTTCATAGAGATATTGCATATTCTGCTTGACGAGAAACTGAATGAATGATAGAATCAATAACTTAATTGACAATAACCGATATAATATCGGCGATATTTTGGATAATTTGGATTCTGGTTTTTTCTCTCTTATTTGAAAAACGCGGAACCTTCTATTTGGTGAGCTCGGGAGTTAGAATGGATTATTTCTATGTTACATAAATTATGTATTATGCAAAAAATAATTTAGCATGTTTTCTAGCTGACCAAATTCAAAATGGATTATTTTGTTAACCGTGAAAGTAAAATTGGCAGATGTTTTTTTTTGTCCGGGTTTTAATCGGTAGAAAAAAGAGACGAACTTGGTCTAGTGAAGCGAGAAAAATCAACTTTTAATTCAACTTTTTTTATGAAAATTGGATTTTGTCTATCAAATCTAAATAGGGATCAAAAATAGCCGATTATACGGTAATTAAAAAAAAAGTATTTTATCACTATGTTAGATGTACGTGTATTTTGAATATATCTTATCATTATTGTGGAATTGTCCATAAAAGTACATAACCTACCTGGCTAAAGTTATCTTTTCCGCCTACGCACTACCTGCGTAAAATAACAGTGACTTAAAGTAAGTGTAACTGTTTTTCAAGCAGGTAGTGCGTATGCGGAAAAACTGACTGTTACTTTAAGCAGGTAGGTAGTGTACATGGAAGTTGGTGGTTACAAGGTTTTTTGTCCAGTCATTTTTTTTCAAATGGTTATAAGGTCAAGTTAGTTTTTAAAAAGTTCATAAAGGTCAGGTCGGTTTTTTCGGCGTGACCTTATAACCACACACCTATGACATATTCGTNCGGTAGAAAAAAGAGACGAACTTGGTCTAGTGAAGCGAGAAAAATCAACTTTTAATTCAACTTTTTTTATGAAAATTTGATTTTGTCTATCAAATCTAAATAGGGATCAAAAATAGCCGATTATACGTTAATTAAAAAAAAAAGTATTTTATCACTATGTTAGATGTACGTGTATTTTGAATATATCTTATCATTATTGTGGAATTGTCCATAAAAGTACATAACCTACCTGGCTAAAGTTATCTTTTCCGCTTACGCACTACCTACGTAAAATAACAGTGACTTAAAGTAAACCCAAAAATGGAACAAAAAACTGCTTCTATAAGTGTAACTGTTTTTCAAGCAGGTAGTGCGTATGCGGAAAAACTGACTGTTACTTTAAGCAGGTAGGTAGTGTACATGTAGGTTGGTGGTTACAAGGTTTTTTGGCCAGTCATTTTTTTTTCAAATGGTTATAAGGTCAAGTTAGTTTTTTAAAAAAGTTCATAAAGGTCAGGTCAGTTTATTCGGCGTGACCTTATAACCACACCCCTATGACATATTCGTTAAATACAAAAATCAAATTTTTTTTTCCAAATGTAATTTTTATTTATGACCAATTTTTGGTGTTTTTTAGGCAAAATGTCATTTTCAATTTGTTTTCACGTTAAAACTCTTAAAACAGTTTATTTTCTGATATAAAGCCCCGAAAGTCAAATTTGAAAAAAATATATTTTCTACGTAAAAATCGTAAAATAAGTTACGACTACGTACTAAAGTACCGTTATAATCTCTGATAAATTATCAGTGATACAGTCCTTAACCATTTATCGGACGTTTTTGGTTCTCGAAAATAGCGTCCGATAAATGAGCATCGTCACGAAAGAGGTCAGTTTTTTTATTAGAATGACCCCATTTTGGCCAAAAAAGCGTCCGATCAATGGTTAAGGACTGTAATAATTGATTGGAAAAATGTTTGAAATATTTATGCATCAGAGTACGGATTTATCCTCTGTTGTGGGTTAAAAATGTGATTTTTTGTTTTTCTTCTCTCCGGTTTTTTAGTCGGTAGAGTAGCGAGGCTGTGAACTTGGCGTTGAAGAAGCGAGGAAAAATGCTGCGCTCATTTGTGCGTCGGGCGCTCTGATTGGTCGGCCCTGCGCCACCGCGCGCTCCAATTGGTCAATTATTAATAATGACGCGGCATGTTGCGCACACACAAACGAACCGAATGACAACCGTTTTTTGAGCATTTTTTGCCCCATTTCTTTGTTTTTTTCTTTTTTNACGTAAAATAACAGTGACTTAAAGTAAACCCAAAAATGGAACAAAAAACTGCTTCTATAAGTGTAACTGTTTTTCAAGCAGGTAGTGCGTATGCGGAAAAACTGACTGTTACTTTAAGCAGGTAGGTAGTGTACATGGAAGTTGGTGGTTACAAGGTTTTTTGTCCAGTCATTTTTTTTCAAATGGTTATAAGGTCAAGTTAGTTTTTAAAAAGTTCATAAAGGTCAGGTCGGTTTTTTCGGCGTGACCTTATAACCACACACCTATGACATATTCGTTAACCCTAGACCGCACAGCGTAGCCCAATTGGGTCACACGGCCCTTATTTTGGAAATATCTCGAGTTAGGCGTAAGATAAAATTCTAAATCAATTTAAACTCGAATTTTCTATCCTCTCTAAATGTAAAATGATATGAATATAATATTTTTTCGGAGTGCGAGTATTGGTTTTAGGCGCTCCAAAAATATTATTTTTCGAGTGCAGCACATGTAATTCGTAAAAACCCCGTCCCCGCAACCATAGTCTTTCGCCGTTCTTGTAATGAAAAAATCTAGTTAATTTACTGTGCCGATTGGCACACAGACCTGTTAAAGCACCAGTTGTCCAGATCTCTTTTAAACGCCCAAAAAACATAAAAATGCTTTAAAACAAAGTATAAAAAAAAGAAAAAAAATACAAAAAAAACGTATTCTTTATCTCAAATAACTTAGGGTAAAAATTTTCAGGTAGAAAAAATTGTTTGTGTTATTTTTTATTTTCTTTTGCGCTAATAGGACGCATAAGCCCGCTACAAAACCCTATGATGCAGCCAGCTGCCTTGTTCAAATAGATTAAGATTGGTGTCAAACCAAGAAGTATTTGTCCAGTTTATATCACAAAAAAATCGATTAAAAATTCCCATCTGTTAAGCATAATAGTGCTTTGAAAGAAAAAACCTGAGCAAACACAAAACTTTGCTTATTTATTTCATCAAAATGTACCTTTGTTTTTGTTCGAAGAAAATTAAAACTAAATCATAGTTTGACCAAGACATTCACAATTTATTAACAACCAAAAAATTCAAGATTGGTTCACAAATAAACAAATCACAGGCATTTTAGTGCGCGTGACCCACTTGGGCTACACTGTGCGGTCCCTGAATAGTACCAAGTGTGCGGTCTAAGGTTAAATACAAAAATCAAATTTTTTTTTTCCAAATGTAATTTTTATTTTTGACCAATTTTTGGTGTTTTTTTAGGCAAAATATCATTTTCAATTTGTTTCCACGTTAAAACTCTAAACAGTTTATTTTCTGATATATAGCCCCGAAAGTCAAATTTGAAAAAAATATATTTTGTATGTAAAAATCGTAAAATAAGTTACGACTAAGTACTAAAATACCGTTATAATCTCTGATAAATTATCAGTGATACAGTCCTTAACCATTTATCGGACGTTTTTGGTTCTCGAAAATAGCGTCCGATAAATGAGCATCGTCACGAAAGAGGTCAGTTTTTTTATTAGAATGACCCCATTTTCGCCAAAAAAGCGTCCGATAAATGAGCGTCCGATCAATGGTTAAGGACTGTAATAATTGATTGGAAAAATGTTTCAAATATTTATGCATCAAAGTACGGATTTATCCTCTGTTGTGGGTTAAAAATGTGATTTTTTGTTTTTCTTCTGTCCGGTTTTTTAGTCGGTAGAGTAGCGAGGCTGTGAACTTGGCGTTGAAGAAGCGAGGAAAAATGCTGCGCTCATTTGTGCGTCGGGCGCTCTGATTGGTCGGCCCTGCGCCACCGCGCGCTCCAATTGGTCAATTATTAATAATGACGCGGCATGTTGCGCACACACAAACGAACCGAATGACAACCGTTTTTTGAGCATTTTTTGCCCCATTTCTTTGTTTTTTTCTTTTTTGCAATAATTTGGGTGACATTTTGGGTGACACCCCCACTTGACAGTGTTTACTAAACAGAGAAATTCAATTAATTGTGGTTTTCTTCAATTTTTTTCATTACGTTAATTGTTGTATAATCGGACAAATTCACCGGGATTAAAAAAAATCGACCGTCGGCAATGTAATGCAAAATGGAAAAAAATTTGAAATAGGATATTTTTTTGTCTTTCGTGGTATTTTAAATATTAAACTAATTTTTCAAAAAAAAGAGAATAGTAGAATTCTTTTTGTTTGCAGCTTTTTTAAAAATAGTAAAATGAAAAAAAAAACAATTATTGGTTTTTGACAAGTATGAATCAATACAGCTAAAATATTGTCTACTAAACAGAGAAATTATTTTCTGGAATTTTTTTTCTTTTTTTTTCAAAATAATTAATTTTCCATAAACTCGGACAAATCCACCGGGATTAAAAAAAAAAATCGACCGTCGGCAATGCAATTTATCATAATTACACATTTTGAAATTGGATATATTTTTTTTGTCTTCGTGGTATTTTAAAAATTCATGAACTTTAAAAATGCTTGGTTTCCTTTTCATTATGTGCGTTTTTTTAGATTTACATATTTTCTTGTTCCGTACATGTTCGTATCATACTGTTATTAATAACGCTTCATCCACATGTGATTTTGAATATTTACGATTTCAGAGAATCGAAAAGTATGTTGTTATCATGGGCCATTTTGGTGGCTTCGGTGGTTTCCGCAAAGTTATCAGGTTTGTTTTTTTTTTGTAAGGTAAATGTTTTTGGTTTCTTAATGGGAACAGGGGTTCTGGTTATAACCTAACCTTATAACCAGACCCCTTGTAGGCTTATTTCGATGAGTATGTGAACATATATTTTCGAGGAACCCGGGAAGCGTTAGTTATCACGACAGTCTGTGCTCCATTGGACCTAACTGCACCGGTGCCTCATACCAAAATGTCCAACGGACACTGTCCATATGTAATACATAGAAAGTTTATAGTATACAAACACCACCTAACACGTTATGTTAACAAAATTTGCAAGTTGATTAACTTCGATTTCCAATTGTTTAACCAAACGCCCTACCACATTATGTTAACAAAATTACATTATGTTAACAGTTTTTGACGTTTGATGGTGTTAACATAACGTGTTAGGTGG
>SCLG01000055.1:158905-208947 GCA_004367875.1 Oikopleura albicans
CATAGATACATGGAGATCACCCGGTAGTAAAAAATCCATTGTCCATTCTTCAAATTAAATAGTTCGAATTTTAAAGGATTTGCCCGTTTCATTAAAAGAAAATTAATGTATGAAAATTTATTTAAATTAATTCCGCACAATTTTCTTAAATGTGTATCTTTATTCAAATATTAAATGAACATAAAAGTTTTTATGATGAAATCTTCAAGTCGATTACCCTTGTTTTTCCATAAAAAAGTGGTATAAAAATGATGCGTGTGTTCAGCTAAGCAGCGAAAAGCAAAGCTAGATGAGTTGACCGGACAAGGGACAAAAATGGCGGAAATTGTGGCGACTCAATTCAAAGAATTGGTTTCGGACGCATTAGACTCAAAGGCCGACTATACTCTGGTCATTGAATATACGGCGCTACCAGAGCGATTTGGATGTAAAATTTGCGACGAATTTCACACAGATATGGGATATGTTGCCAAAGCAGCCATTCAAGGTATAACGACGTTTTTTTTGATTTGATGATATAATTAAGTCTGTAAATATTAGCCAATAGCAGTCATTGTTTAGCCTTTTCGAGTAAACTGCGTGAAAGATGTGAATAAACGAAAAATTAGCTTTTAAATATACATTTGCAATGTAATAATAGGGCGTGTAATGTATATTAATGTTATTCAAATTGTACATAAAATTAAAAAAAAGTCATACACAGGGTGTGCTTTTATGATTCACAAAAAATTCGAAAATACTGAAACAAGATGGCACGAGCGGTAAAAACTGAAACATATGTTATAACGGCGTAGGGCTTAACATATAAAGATATATATTACGGGAATATTTTTTCAAAAAAAGTGAAACATAACCGGGTGGCACATAAAGGTGCACCCTGTGTAATCGAGGAAAGCTTTTTCATCGAAAATGTGGAAATTGCTGCCGTCAAAAAATTTGGTCTGAAATTGGGAGTTATTTTAGAAAAATGTAGGCGTCGAAAATCTATTTTACTGCGGTGTAAGAAATCTTAAATAAGATAAATCTTAATCTAAAGAAAAATCTAAAAAAAAAATGATTTGTCCGGTTATGTCAACAATTGATCGATAATGATAAGAGCTCTTTTTTGTTAATAAAATGCTTATAAGCAATGTTTCCGAGTTTCTAAAAACACCGTCTAAAAACCTTTGCATCGATACTAATATAGTCCACAGAGTGGACTTCACACCACTTGATTCATTTTACCCATTGTAGTAACCGACGTTTTTTTCTTTGTCAATAACATACTTGACCTTATAGCCGTACTTTCCTGAAAGGAATAACGTGTAAAAGTCAAAAAACCTAAAAATAATAACCTGAGCCCCTAACGCCTATTAATTTAAAAACTGTTTAGTGCCAAATTTTAGAACTCAAAAAGTTAGTTTTAAAATGTTGAAAAATGTAGAGTTTTTTGAAAGTACGAAAAATATCAACTTTCAAAAAAATTCTAGAACTCGTTACAGACATTTCCGGGAGTTTCATTTTTCCACATTTTAAACTAACTTTTCGAGCTCTACAACTTTCTCTACAAAAACAGTTTTCAAATTAATGAGCATTAGGCCTAGATTATTATTTCTACAGTTTTTTGGCCTTTTATACGTTATTCTTGTCAAGAAAGTACTCTAATAAGCACACCCCTGTAACGTTTTCTTTTTCAGGAGACAAGCCTACGTACTTTCTTTCTCTGGATTTCGGTGGTATTCAAATGCAACGTGCTTTTCAAACGATGGGAATTCAAAATGTCCCAGCAGTTGTGATCGTTAACGGAAAAGTATGATATTATGTAGCCCCTATTCTGTTATTATTTAAATTTAACTAAAAAATATCTGAAGTTATTTTGACTTATTTAGGGCGGTGTTCCCAAAGATGATATGAAATTATTGACAAATCAAATCCGAAAGGAACGATCCTTCATCGACCAAGTCTTATCCTTTGTTGGTATTAAACTGCCAGACCAGGCGTTTAATAAAGTGTCAAAGGTAAATATATTTTCGTAAAAATTGTCCGAAATTTTTTAACAACAAACGCATTGACTGAAATCACTATATATTTGATATAAAACATTTTTTGTATATTCTTACACAATATATGTTGGTTATAAAGTGAGCCATTTTAAAATAAGGGCCAAATCACTGGATTTTTTGGAAAAACAAAAAAATAAAATTTGGGTAAAAACACGGTTTGGAATACGATTCCGGATAAAACTCGGGTAAAAAGTGGAATTCGGGTGAAACTCGGGTTAAAATTTTAAATTCGGGTAAACTCGGGTAAATTTGGGTAAAACACAATCGGGTTGGACAACGATAATTCCCGAAACGTCCCAGTTTTCTTTTATTTTTTCAATGTCCTCGAAACGTCCCAACCCTTAAAATTGTGTTTTAACCACTAAATATACAGTAATTATACCCGAAAAACCGACAAAGGAAACGTCTATGACAGATTTTTTCAACATTATCAAATAAAAAAAATAAATATTTATTATTATATTTATTATATTATTATTATAAATATTTATTATAATTATGATATGGTTGTTTTACTTGGGACCAGGACTGTCCTGATATTGAAAGCCACTTTAAACCCCCTAAATAACAAATTTGTAATAATGCAGGTTTTAAACGGTAAAAAGGCCTGATGTCCCTGAAACGTCCCAATGTCCCCGAAACGTCCCAGGTTTTTAAAAAACATTTTGGGACGTTTCGGACGAGGACTGTAAACCCCCAACGGGTTGGTTACCCGAGTTTTACCCGAAACGTGTAATCACGGGTAACCCGCGGAATTGGAATCGGGTTGGACAAGAAAAAAAAATCAAAATGCCGACCTCTGATTTTGACCGCTATAAAATTTGATTTAATATTTAATCACATGCCAAAAATTACAGATAGGGTCTGGTTATAAGGTCTGATATTGTGACCGTTATAAGGTCATTTTTGATCTAAGGCCATTTTTTTCAAAAAAAAAATCATGTCTTTTTTGACTTTTGTTTGGTTGACGACCTCCGCACTTCATCTATAAAATCATGTCTTTTTTCCATTTTTACCAACAGTCCATGTTTTTCAAATAGTTTTAAGGTCAAGTCAGTTTTTTAAAGTGCATTGACGGATTTAAGCCCCTGCATGCAGCTGCCGATCAATATAAACAGTACGCCCCTGAGACCAGACATGATCAAGTCAGTTTTTTTGTTGGATTTGACGTTATAACCAGACCCCTATATTCATACTGTCGTATTTTTACATGGAACGTTTTTAGCCCATCAACTTCACACCGTTACTCATCACCGCTTTCTTTGGCTTGACGTTGTGTAGTGTTGTTTATGCATTGCGTCATATTATCTTCAATCGAATCCCAGCCGCATTATTGGTTATTGGTTTTTGTGTAATTACAACCAGTGGATACACATTCTGTCAAATCCGCGGTGCACCAATGAAAGGCCGCGATGGTAAGTATTACAATTATAGTAGTCGTTTTTCAGGTCCCAAATTTTTCTAATCGATCGTTTTGAGAAGTATCGTTGGATGAATTCCGGGAAAGTTTGATGAAAATTCAATCATCAAATAGACAGGGTGCGCCGTTATGTTTCACAAAAAATTCCAAAAATAGTGAGACAAGATGGCCCGAGCTGGGAAAATATTTTCTCAAAAAAGTGAAACGTAACAGCACGGACGGGAAAAAGTGAAACATAAGGGCGCACCCTGTGTATTATAAATAAACGGCCTACACTTTTTTTGTATAAAATAATGTCGTTTTGAACTTCGTCCCAACAAGCACTAAGGTCTTATTGTGGAAAAAATTTTCAGATGGTTATAAGGTCAAGTCATTTTTTCCAAAGTGCGTTAAGGTCAAATCATTTTTTGGGGCTTGAACTTATAACCAGACCCCTTGTAATACTTTTATTTTAGGTGATCTCTTTGCTCAAGGCGGGCGAATGATGTACTTATCCGAGGCGTACATTTTAATGTTTTCCGAAGTCGGCTGTGCGGCTGGGCTTGTTATTATGAATGGCAAAGGACCACTAAGAAACGCTGTCGGGCTAACAATGGCGTTTGTTTCGTATGTTATCCTTTTAGGCACCGGGACAAGAACATACATGTTATCTTATCTAACATGGGGTCTGATATTAACACATATGTCGAGTTTTGTTTTTTAGTATTGCCAATTTTTATTTTGAACCTTCCATAAGGTCGAGACAGTTTTTACTCTGAACGAACGAATTTTGAGGAAATTTCTCAAAAATCATATTTTTTAACACACACTTATGTTTAAACTTTAATTCCTCAAAATTCGTTCGCTCAGAAAAAAATCAAACAAGAGCCCAAGACTAAAAAATACGTTATAAGGTCAAGCCATTGTTTCAGACCTTCCATTTAAAAAAGACTTGTAATAAGGTCAAAATAGGGGTTTCAACATTAGTTTCATTTCAATAATATTACTTTACATGTTATTGTCCCGTTAATAAAGCTGCCTTTCACGTCAAAACACCTCATTATCCGTATTATATTGCCGATCTTTTCTAGTCGGGAATGTCTGTTTTTGCTGCAATTTGTTCTACCACATTTAAGTAGTCTTCACGGCGACCATTTTTAGAAAAAAAGAGATATATTATATTTAGCACCTTAGTACAATTACTGCAGTTACCTGTTCGAGGTTTCTTGTTCAATTTTGTTCAATTGAAGATATTTATTTTTTTTCTTTTGGAAATATGATCTTTACTCTCATATCGGCCGTTTTCGGATTATCAGGCAATTCCGTGATGGAGCAGCCTCGTGAGGCCGGTAGAAAAAATCAGCCGTTTTGGAAAATCAAAATTTATTGAATAAATTCAGCTTCCAAAATCTTCGTTTGTTCGATATGCTGAATTTCTACCATACCAAATTATTCCACATCATATTGTCTCAAATTTCAAATTTTTGAGATAAAATCCGGAAAATGTCTTTTTATTATTATTTTGGAAGGCGGTCCATATGAAGGTAGGGACTGTAACGATGAATGGTCTTTTTTCATGTAAGTTGTATTTCAAGTTTCAATGAGATTTTAGAGGCGTATCTAACTAGAAAAATTCATTATACATGTCAGCATAATGGGCTGCTAACTATGTTCGTAGGAAGCAAATTTTAAGCCTATTTTTTCGAGATGTAAAAAAACGCTTAAAACATTTTGAAAAGTTTATACAATTTGGTGCTCGAATATTTCCCCATATTATCGGGATCATATTAAAACGTGTTAAAAACCAACCATAAAAAATGTTTAAAAATTGTGCCTTACACGCACATTTTATTCTTTACTTTTGTGCAATATTTCATTTGCTGACGAGTAGATTATTTGTGCTCGATAAATCGCGATAATTTTGTTTGTCGAGCAGTTTTACTGTTTTTATTTCATTTAAAGATGAACGAGTAGTGACATTGGACTGTAATTGCTTTTCGGCAATTATAAAAATAAATTGAAAAATATCCATTCCGAAATTTGAATTCATTATATATTTTCACGAGTTATAGTTTTCTAAAATATAAGTATTCACTTGCACTATCACTATAAGAAGTGTTTCAATAGAATATGATTAGAGCTGGTAAATTTTGTACCAAGCTCGGGTAAATAACTGGAAAATCGAAAAGGCAAAAAAATGCCAAGGTCTTGTTATAACCCATAAACGGTAAAAATACCATAAATTCATTTTTAGAATATATTTTATTTTACTAACAAGACATAGTTTATAGACAAAATCAATTTACGGTCTTTTACCTTATATACAATACCGTCAATTCATTTTCTAGAAACTGTGCCTTGTAACAAGGCCCTTGTTAGTAATATAAAATATATTCCAAAAATGAATTTATGTTATTTCTACCGTTAATGGGTTATAAGCAGACCTGGGCGCTTTTTTACCTTATTCGAATTTTCCGGTTATTTACTCTATATATACATACAGTAAGTATTATAGGGGCGTTGTTAAAGCCTTTCAAGCGTCCTGTATACTGAGTTTATGACTCTTATTTTACCTGCCTAATTGATACAAATTTTAAACCGTTTTTTTAAATATGATTTGTTTTAAGAAAACATGACAAAGGCGGAAGCGGCGGCTGGGACCGTGGCGGGAATGAGTCGAGTAGGACTATCATCACTATTAACGCTTACGGTCCTGGTTGGTGTCTCGCTGCTTGGCTTTTTCTCGCGCCTTTTTGCTGTCATTCGATTTGAGGTAAATTCACAATTCGTATTTCATATGAATTTGCATTAAAAACTGTCCAAAAATTTATTGCACTTGTACAACTTTTTTAAAATCGCGATTTCTACCTAGTATGTGTTCACCTTAACAAAAGTCATAAGTTAGGGAAATCTTGATTTAAAAAAGTGCCCAAATTAAATGAGTAACATAGCATCGTAAAATGAGATCGAATGAGTACCATGACGGCCCAATTCAAGCAAGTTGTAATTTGACCCCATTATTTGTTCTACATTTTCCCAAGGGGGGTCAAATTTCAAGTTTTAGATTCTTAAAATATCATGTGATTAATGAGTACCGTAAGAGCCCATTTCGAGCAAATTGTAATTTGACACCCTAGAGGGGTGATCTGACAAAATTGACACCAGTAGTGTAATCAGCGACCCTTGGTTACCCATAGGCCAATTTTCAGCGCTTTACACAGCAGTCCATGTACGGTGCTGGGGTCCCAAAAAACCCGTCTTTATAGTCAGCTTTTAATGGTATAATTATACATTTTCAATTATGAAATTATTGTCATGACATGTCATGATTATATGTATAAATTAAAATAACACCGATTACAACTTATTTTATCTAGTCAATTATTCACGAATTTGATCCATGGTTTAACTATCGTGCGACCTATCAAATGGTGACGACGAATTTCTATGATTTTCTCAATTGGTTTGATGAGCTCGCGTGGTATCCACTGGGACGTATTGTTGGTGGAACCGTTTACCCGGGGTTAATGATTACAGCTGGCTCCATTCATTGGTTCCTCAACGGATTAGGTAAACACGGGGTCAAATTTCGATTTTTTTATTTTGAATTTTTCATGGTCACTTTTGAGGGGTACCATGAAACATCCAATCGAATGAGTCCCATTCTCATACGAGCAACTTGTAATTTACCCCCTTAGGCCCTAAGGGCCTTAGGTGGTCATATGACATTTTTTAACCCAACTAAAAAATCTGCCTTGAAAATTGAAATATATCACCAAAATTACCCAAAAATTAAACGAAAAAAAAACTTTTACCGGGGATCTTTCCAGAAATCCAGTTTGTGTAGTTTAACCGGCAATTACCGGTAGGTTTAAATAAAATCCGGCGGAATAGTTGCCCTTGAGAATTTTCGTCTATCTGTCAAAACTTCAAAAAATTTTAAAATTATATTTATAAAACTAATCTCATATAAAAACGTCTTTATTTGGTTTGATTTTTTTTCTCAATTGTGTAATTATGTCATTTTATCTCTTATTTGGGTTGGATACTGTACACGTCTATTTATATAACATGTCGATTTAGGGTTCACAACGCACATTCAAGATGTGTGCGTTTTTACGGCGCCTATTTTCTCGGGTCTCACTGCCATTGCAACTTATTACCTGACGAGTGAGATTTGGTCTCCCGGTGCGGGTTTATTTTCGGCTGCGTTTATTGCGATTGCCCCCGGCTATATTTCACGTTCAGTTGCGGGTTCTTTTGACAATGAGGGTATTGCCATTTTCGCCTTGCAATGTTCTTTCTTTCTGTGGATTCGCGCAATGAAAACTGGCTCCGTCTTTTGGGGTATTCTAACTGCTACATGTTATTTTTATATGGTGTCTGCATGGGGAGGGTAAGTGACAGACACAATTATACAGCCATTTTTGGTTATAAGGTCAGGCATTTTGACCGCTATAAGGTCCGCTTTAAAGTCCTTTTTTGCACTTTAGTGATCTTAAGATAAAATCCGTTTTTTTTCAACATAAATCATGTCTTTTTGTGTTTTTTACAAACTGCATTTAAGGTCAAGTCAGTTCTTCAGACCTTGACCCTATAACCAACAACGCTTTTACAAAATCAATTATAAAAAATGCAAACCGAGCATTTACGAAAATGGATTTATTGCTTAATATAATAAGCACACCGCGAGCGATAGCTGTTCAAGATTGCTCAATTATTTATTAATCGTGTAACAATTAAGCGTGATACGTAATATATTAAATTTTAATTGACGGTTTTCATTGTAAAAAATATTTCCATAACAATTGTTGTTGAATGTAACTTTTAAAAGGTACTATACATAGAGTACCTAAAGTAGATACTTACAGTACCTTTTAAAAGTTACATTCAACAACACTTGTTATGGAAATATTTTTTACAATGAAAACCGTCAATTAAAATTTAATATATTTCGTATACGAAATATATCATACTTAATTGTTCCATGTTGGAGATAATTGTTGAATGACGGGTTTTGTCCACGACTCCTCCCAATACTTTAACCGGAAATTTCTGAAATTTCTTATTAAACTCGCCTCATACATTGGGCGTCGTTTGCAAAAATAAATCTACATGTGACATGTAACATGTCTGGTATGAATCTGGTCCAGAAGGAGTTAATTTTTCCCCGGTAATTTTTCTTAAATCGATAATAACTACCGGTAAATTTTGTACCACCGGTATGAAACTTCTTTTCGCCCCATAAATTGGGCGTCCTTTGCAAAAAACATCAAGTTCATACCATGTCTGGTTCAAGAGGAGTTAAAAAAAAGTATTGGGAGCATTCATGGAAAAAAACCGTCAATTGACATTTGACTACCTTTGTAGTTTTTAGAGCTTGCATTATTTTTTTTGGTTTTGTTAGACACCTGAAATCAAGCGAGACAAATCACGAGTTTATTTTGGTAAAATAACTTTTCTCGGAATTTGTCGTGGCGTTTGTGGCAGTGAATGGTGTGCCACAAAATTGAAATGTTTTTTTGAAAAATGTGTTTAAGGTATGTCTACATTATCAACTTAATTCCCCTTCATGTCTTCTGTCTGCTTCTTATGGGTCGATATGAGCATAAGCTTTATGTTTCCTACACCTCATTTTACTGCGTCGGTCAGCTGATGGCGATGAACATTCCATTCGTTGGTTTTCAACCAATCAAAACATCCGAACACATGGCCAGTGCTGGCGTTTTCGCGCTATTACAGGTATATGCTTATTAGGCCTATTTTTCGTGTTACATTTCTTGTGCTCAGTTGGGACGCTTTTTTGCAAAAAATATTTTTGCTCTAAAGTAAAAATGAAGTTCAACCAAATAGGGACGCTATTTTTGAGAGTCAAAAGCGTCTTGAATGGTATTAGTGATACCGTATTAGGTAGCACATGAGGATTGATTATAAGGTCAGCCATTTGGATCGTTATAAGGTCAAGTCATTTTTTGAAGCATATTTTTTCGGAAAAAATCTTTAAAATCATGTCTTTTAACAGTTTTTTTCTATAAAATCATGTCTTTTTTGATTTTTTTCCCAGCACTTTTTGTCTTTAAGGTCATCCTTATGGTGGGAAATTTTTTCACTAGCCGAAATTTTTTCACATGGTTATAAGGTCAAGTCGGTTTTTTCGAAGTGCATAAAAGTCAAGTCAGTTTTTTGGGGCTTGACCTTAAAACCACACCCCGGGCATTTGTCAGGAAACTTGATTTATGATAAACCCTCGTATGTACCACTAACATGTGAAATTATTCTAGTGCTACGCCTTTTTGGATTATCTCCGTAGTCGTTTGGGCGAGAAGGAATTCAAGCGGTTATTTTATGTTTTGGCTGTGCTCTCGGCGGGGGCTATTTTCGGTGCCGTTATTTTACTGACCATGATGGGCGTCGTTGCCCCTTGGTCCGGTCGATTCTACTCGCTGTGGGATACTGGCTATGCTCGAATTCACATTCCAATCATTTCATCCGTCTCGGAACATCAGCCCACCATGTGGACGTCGTTTATCACCGATTTGCATTTTCTCCCAGCTGTAGCGCCTGCTGGACTTTGGTACACAATTCGGGTACGTAAACTGTATTTACCTTTCGATAATTTTTTAGACCCTTAGAGGGGTCATATTACACTTTTGACCCATCGGATTCTTCATCAAAAGTTGACCATTCATTAAAAACGCTAGAGGTAGGGTTGGTTATAAGGTCAGCCATTTGGACCGTTTTAAGGTCTTCAAAATCATGTCTTTTACGTTTTTTTGCATGAAGAAATTTTTTCACCTTTCTTTATCCTACAAAAAATCGATTCAATCACTGGGCGATGTTGTCAAATTTGTGAAATATCAAAAAATTGGGGTCATTTGAGGTCATTTATGGTCACAAAATTGTTGGTTTCGCCTGTAAATTCGGTTAAAAATAATTTAAAAAGTACCTCCTTTGAGGTCACTTGAGGTCATTTCCAGTAACTTGTTCATTGTAACAAAATATATGGCCGCAATAACGTCTTATTTTTTTATTTTTAGGACTACGATTCAGCAAAGATTTTCTTGGTCATTTACGCGGCGTTTTCATGCTACTTTGCCGGTATTATGGTTCGCTTGATGTTAACCTTAACTCCCGTGGTCTGCATGCTCGGCGGTATCGCATTAAACGTTACTTTTGACCATTTCTTTTCCAATGAGAATGAGACGGAAAAACCGGCCAAGGTTGAGGCTAAGGTCAAGGGTGACGGCAAAAAAGCAAAAGTTAAATCGAGTGAGGATGACGATGAGGAAGGTACCCCAATGGCCATTAAGTTAACCGTCATCATGGCCTTAACCGGTTTACTTTGCCAGTATGCCGTCCACTGTACTTATATCACTTCCAACTACTACTCATCGCCGTCTGTCGTCCTGGCCTCTAATAGGCCCGACGGATCCCGAAATATTATCGATGACTACAGAGAGGAACGTTGTTTGAAATTGGATACAGTCCCTATTCTCATAACGGCCGTTTTAGTTTCTGAAAAAGAAACCGGTCGTTATAGGATTATCGCCCCTCATAGGGGTAATTTGGGACACATTCATATTGAAATGGCTTAAGCCACTAAAGTGAATTTTTAAATGTAATTCTTTTACAGGAATCATGTCTTTTTAAAAACTTTTTTCTACAAAATCAGGTCTTTTTTGGAACAGTCCAAAGTTTTTCAAATGGTTATAAGGTCAACCCATTTTTTAAAGTGTGTTAAAGTCAGTTCAGGTCAAGTCATTTTTTTGGACTTTATAACCACGCCCCTGTCGTTTGATAACTACAGGGGGTTGGCTATAAGGTCAGCCATTTGTGTCGTTGTAAGGTCAAGTCAGGTTTTTTGCACTATGGTCAAGTCAGTTTTTTCAGGCACTAAGGTGACCTTCGTAAGATCAAGTCAGTTTTTTGAGTAGCATGCTTTTTGGGAAAAAAATCTTTAAAATCATGTCTTTTTACGGTAAGTAATTTTTTTTGGATGAAAACGATTTTTAATGAGCAAGTTTCGAACTTCTTCTCAGGCATACTATTGGCTTCGAACAAACACGAAATCTGACGCTACCATTATGTCTTGGTGGGATTATGGGTATCAAATCTCGGGTATGGCTAATCGTACCACATTGGTCGATAATAATACCTGGAATAATTCCCACATTGCAATGGTCGGCCGCGCAATGGCGTCCAATGAGGATGATGCTTATGATATAATGCAAAATTTGGGCGTTGATTATGTACTTGTTATTTTTGGCGGTTTACTGGGATACTCTGGTGACGACATTAATAAGTTTTTGTGGATGGTGAGGATTGCCGAGGGTGAACACCCTAATCACATAAAAGAATCGAATTATTTTAACAAAAATGGACAATATATGGTTGATCATAGTGTCTCGAAAACTATGAAAAACTCCCTCATGTACAAGCTGTCCTACTACAAGTATGTATATTTTTTGTTGCGAAGACCAGAGGTTGGCAGGAATTGATTTTTTGTACCCTACTATTCACTGAAAAAAGGGTACTGACAAATTTGTACCCGAGTTTACCCGAGCAATATGATTCATTGACTAGTCATCAGTCATAACAGAAACGAAACTTGTGTAAAAATGTTTTTTTCTTTTATTCCTTCTCAATGATAATTACCCCAGTTATGACAATTACCCGAGCAAGGGTAAGTACCCGAGTAAGGGTAATTACCCGCGGGTAATGGGTGAAATCCCGGGTTTTTGACAGAAGAACAATTTAGTTTGAACAATGTCAGTTTTTGAAAATTCATTTCACTTTTTCATATCTTGACTCATATTCCCAGAAAAGCCGAATAGAAGCAGATATTTTAACACACTATTAAAGTTTTGGCGAAGTGCGAACGCATCATCAATTTTCCGGGTTCGATCGAGTTCGTAATGTCGAAATCGGACACAAAAACATTAAGGTAAGTTTTAAGCTACACGTCCAGACACGGGAGTACCGTGACGGTATTGACAAACAGCAAAAAAAAATATGTTTGGGTCTGGCAAAAAAAATTTTCTGAGTTGTATCTTTTGATTCGCATTCGTTCAGTATCTATTAGGGTGCCTGCAACTTTCGAGTACAGCAATACCATAAACAATATGACAAAGTCAAAATAGCCATTCGATTTCAATTTTAATAACATTAAAAAAATAGAGTTTAAATTCGGGGCTCCTCGATATGAAGTTTTTCTTCAGTGGATCAAGCTGCATACCCTAGTATGTCCATTGATTTGGGCACTTTTTGAAAATGGCAAGAAAAGTTCCGGGCACCCTAGTATCTATATACACAGGGTAACCATGTTGAAATCATGTCTTTTAACGCTTTTTTTGGATGAAGACCCCCCCCNGATAATAATACCTGGAATAATTCCCACATTGCAATGGTCGGCCGCGCAATGGCGTCCAATGAGGATGATGCTTATGATATAATGCAAAATTTGGGCGTTGATTATGTACTTGTTATTTTTGGCGGTTTACTGGGATACTCTGGTGACGACATTAATAAGTTTTTGTGGATGGTGAGGATTGCCGAGGGTGAACACCCTAATCACATAAAAGAATCGAATTATTTTAACAAAAATGGACAATATATGGTTGATCATAGTGTCTCGAAAACTATGAAAAACTCCCTCATGTACAAGCTGTCCTACTACAAGTATGTATATTTTTTGTTTCGATGACCACACTCCCGATGCCTCAGTTTTACAGTAGGAATCATGTCTTTCGTGTTTTTAGAAACCTACCCTTACTTGGCGCCCCTACCTTTACTTGGCGTTGTCACTTATACAATTTGTGTCTTATTTTGATAACGGGTGACACGTTAATTCTATAATTTTGTTTAAAATATATTCAAATGACGGAAATATTTAACAAAAAAGTTTGATTTGAGAACCTTAATTTATCTTTAATTGGCATACCCATACTTGACGGAAAAATTTTTTGACGAAATGAAACCTACCCTTACTTTTCGTTCCAAACCTTACTTGGCCTTCCCCTGTACATGTATGTCTTCTTTAACTTTTTTGACATTATCATTTTTTGAAAAGTCACCACAGTTTTTCATATCTTGACGAATATTCCCAGAAAAACCGAATACGGTGTGCTCCAACAATTGATCAGTCAGAGCAAAATTTCACATGCACTTTTTTATGCTGAAACAATAAACAACAGCGTGCGAAAATTGGCCCTGGCAGATTCATTGTTAGACCACACAGTAGAAGCAGCAATTTTAACCAACTTTTTAAGTTTTGGCGAAGTGCGAACCCATCATCAATTTTCCGGGTTTGACCGAGTTCGTAATGTCGAAATCGGACACAAAAACATTAAGGTAAGTTTCAATCTACACATCGCCACACACCAGGGCAAACAGCATAAAAAGATATTTTTTATACTCGAGTAATTTTGAGCTCACATTATGAGGTCGTCCGTTTTTACCGCTACAGTTATACCGCTTGTATAAGGCCAAGTCAGTTTTGTCAACATGCAGCAACATGTAAATCATGTTCTTATTGACCTCCGCTGGCACATTTTACCAATAGAATCATGTCTTCTGTGATTTTTTTTCCACAATAACAACAGACATTTGTTTCAAAAAGGTAATTTTTCAAAATTCATGAAAGGTCTAGTCAGCTTTTCAGACCTTGGCCATTATAATCAAGAACGCCTGAACAAAATTGAAATTTGGAATTTTAAGACGGAGCATTTATTTGTCTGACAGTTCGGCAAATAAATGCGCCGTCCTAAGATTCCCAATTCCATTTATGTACAGGCGTTGTTGGTTATAAGGTGAAGGTGTGAATAACTGACTGGGCCTTAAATACATTTTCAAAACTGTTTTGCCAAAGCAAATGTTTTGTGTCCCAAATAACATGGTGAGATTAGAAGTTTGCTAACATTTTTTTTACAGCTAAGGCACGTGGAAGAAGCTTATACGACCGAGCACTGGATTGTTCGAATCTACAAAGTGAAGAAGCCGGTGAATAAAAGCAAAAAGCTGGGCCATAAGCCCATACAGCGCAAGACAAAGACCAAGAAGAGTAAAAAGGGAAAGAAGGGACTTCTAAAAGCCAAAATTGTGCAACAAAATGGTGCAAGGACACGTCAAGCAAGTCCGGGTGCCCTCAAGATTTAAAAAACAGAAAAAAAAGTAATAAAAAAAAACATTGAGATTTCTTCACAAAAATCGTTTTGAATGATTTTTTGCGGTTTTGTTCAAACATACAAAAACTAAAGTTCTGCAGTAAAACAAAACAAAAAAATTTGTTCCCGAAACAAACTTATATTACTTGCGAAAGTACAAGTGACTTCATACAAAGACCGATATATATGTAGAATACATTATAACTGCTGTTACACAATGCGGCAAATTCATTAGTTTCAATTATTTGTAAAAAATGATTACAGTTGGGTTGCTTTTTAATACATACATGCTGAATAGAATGGAACTTCGAGATGCAAGACGATAGGTGAAGGGTATTTTGGCGATCATTTTTGGTCCCGAGAAAAAAAAAACTTTGTGGGTTTGTTCGCGCCCACAATTTGGTCGCCAAAATACCAAACTTATCAAAAAATTACGAACTAGCTTTTTTTGTACCGCACTTTCATACCGGAAATTCGTGATTTAAAAATTTTCACATCATCGCGACTATTACTGCTGTGTCATACGGTACATTTCTCCAGGCGCGAGTTGCATTCCATTAAATATTATGTGGTTAAAAATGACATTTTCAAATTGTTCAATATGTTAAAAAATTATAATTCGCTACTTGGCCTGGACTCTAAAATCGGATGACTGCTTTAATTTTCGTACAATTGCTGTTTTGTTGAAGTTAAGTTGACGTGATCTGCATACTATAGTCTTATATACAACGTTATTGATCATATACATTAATGTACTAATTTGCATAATTAAGCATTTTGAGTAATTACCTGGCCGGTCCAAATGGGAGAATTGCATTTTGTCGGAAAGAGCGAACGTACATGTACGAGATATTTTAGGTTTTGAGTCTCCTAATGCTTGTGTGATATTTAGCACTCCCTTCTTGGGTTGTCAAAATAGTCATGCTCCCAAATGGACCGGTGCCAAAATAAAATTGATATATTGTATTACAATTTCGATCATATTTTTCAGTTGACGGTGTTTCTATTTTTTGGTTTTTTTCCTACATAATCATGTCTTTTTAGATTCATTTAAAGTCAAGTCGTTTTTAGGGCTTAACCCTATAAGTTATAACCATCTGCCTTATATACCGTATATGGTTATAACGTATAAGGTTAAGCCCTAAAAAATACTTGACCTTAAATGCAAATTAGAAAAAACTGACTTGACCTTATATTCATGCGCAAAAAACTCCAAAAATACATGATAAATGATATGATATACCCCTTCTATCAAATTTCTAGTTGATTTCAATTTGACGCGTATTCATTTTTTAGCAATATTTATCATTGTGTGTTATAGCAATTAGTTCAATTTTAGTTTTATCAAACACTTTAGTTAATTTAAAGGTGCAATAATTGTCGAGTGAAAAAAGTTAATACTTCGGAAGCGTTACACCTCTGTACAAACAAAGTTCATAGGACGTGGCTGCGAATACATATAATACAGGCGCCGTTTCAATTATTATAAAATACAAACTGGATAATTTCTAATTTGAATGAAGGTGCGTTTGTAGAAAGGGGAATCGGTCGAAGTTTTTCAAAAACAATTTTTTTTGTGTTATATACCGCTTGATTCATCTTAGAAGTCATCAAGTTTGTATTTTACGCCGATCGAATATGTGCTATTATACTGTAAAATTTATACACTACGTATCGGGAAAGATGGCTAATTCAAAAGGACGTATTCTTCAAAAAAATATCGGCGCGTTTTTCATTTGTATAAAGTACTTACTGAATAACCTTTAAAATGAATTCATATTAGACGTTATTGAGTTTCTACTTTATGCCAAACTAAACCGCGCGAGAATATTACATCCCCTACGCTGTTATGTTGTCACCCGTTATCTTGCAGGTTTTTCCGTTCGCTAGTTATCTTGCGGGTTTTTGTTCGACCACTTTTCCAGGAATCTGTATACTTTATAACGTATATTCGTATGATCCGTTATGTTGCGGAATTTTTCATGTGAACGTTGTAAGATAACGGCGCAGGGGGTTATTTTATAACTAGCCAATTCCCAAATTCCTTGATTTCATATGATCTACAGGAAGAATGAATGAGCGTATAGGAAATTTAAAATAAGGGTGTCACAGTGTGTTTTCGATGGAATATACAATAATAGGCAACTTCGAGGTTATGGGCCACACACATATAAACTTCAATATTTCGATGGGGGCTAAGTTATGATTTAGGCGATGAACGTCCACTTTTAGGGGAAAAAGGATATCGCGTGTAAAAATAAAATGTGACAAATTAATTTATATCTCATTTTAATTCTTCGGTCATCTCTGTAATCCGAATTCATTATTCCTGAAAACGATCCTTGTTAATTTCATAGCTGTACGATTAGTCGTTTATCTTTATTTCATTTTTTATGAAACATGGAGATACTGACATGAGTGTTTTTACAAAGATGCAATTTGCCTACAGAATTATTCCAGAGATTAAATAAATAAATATGAATGTCTATTGACTATAAACACATGTTGACTTGAATTTTATTCGCATTAACGCAGTAGCAGAAATGAGGACGAAAAAATGCAGATTAATTCCCAAGGGTCCATTAAAATTTTAACGAAATTTGAATGATGCAACTAATTTTTCAAAAATTTCTCTGGATACCCCAGAGAGTTATTTTATAACTACGATATTTTCAAATGAGAACCTGGGGGCCATTGTATGCTATTTCATCTGACCCTTAACATTTTAGATCAAAAATTGTCCCAAACGGACAATGGGGATGCGGACACATCAAAGGGACCCTTTAACGGTGGTTTTTGATAAAAAAACATTGCTCCAAATAAGGTCCGCTGATTTTAACATTGCTTCCCATGGTCATTTCTATCATAATAACGTAAAGTTATAAGACTAAAGTCGCCTAAACCTGGGTGTAATAAATGTGTTTTTTTCAAAAATCGTTAGCCGACCTTTAATACGCACACAGAGAGACACCTGTAAGTCTTTATTTTACGAAAAATCATCTATCGTGTTTTCCCGTACATATGTAATACAATGTATGATGGCAGTCTTTCTAGGGTTTGATAACCGGAGTTTACCATTGTTTCCCTTTTTAAAGCTGTTTTTCTAATAAAATGGTTAGATTGATAAATTAGCTGTCGTTGATAATATGTTTGGATTCTACATAATGTCAAGTATCGTTAAACGAAAAGTTTATTTCCCGGGTGCTTGTCATATATTTGTTTTCACCGCAATAAGTACAAGTGTAGGCTATCTACTACATGAGTCGTATTTGTTGTGGAAATGTGTTTGACCGCCTGGAAGCGGAGAGGGAAGATTTACGGTTACGGCAAAATGAGTTGGATGAACGGGAACTGTCCCTCGATTTTAGAGAAGCAGCTTTAGCCAACAAAATACAGACATGTTCTCAATTATCTTTTTAATTATCTATTGTGCTCATTGAATATAATATTCATATAATTTGTATATACAGTCATTACTCTCAATACGGACGTTTTTTGAAAAGTGTAAACTATTAGTCATTAAATGACTACAAATACAGGGGGTCTGTTTATAAGGTCACAAGGGGTGACCGTCATAAGGACAAGTCATCTTTTTGGCACTAAGGTCAAGCCATTTTTTTTGAAGTACAGTCAGGTCCCTTTAGATGTGCATTTTCGATTTCCGAAAAACGTGCACATCTAAAGGGACATAATGTTGCTCGTCGTACACACGGACAAGTTGACTCTTTTTCTACAAGAGTTGGTTAAATAACCCTATAAACGTTATATTCGTATTCTGCTGAAAAAATGCTATCAAAAAGGTCTAAACTCGATACAACTATTTTTTGTACATTCCAAATTAGCATTTTTGTGATAATACGTTTGAGCATGTTTTTTTTTATTTACAATTTATAAAAATACACATAAATTAACGGTACAATTTTTTGACCATATTTTTCCGAAAATATTTTCGCCACCGTCGTAAACTTCTCTTTTGGNTCTAATTTTTTTAGAGGAATTTCACATTTTCCGAAATTTATATTTTGGAGTTTGATAATTTATAAATTTCATATTTTCCATTTCAATTTTTTTGGAGTATGATATTAGTGAATTTATATACGTTATAGGAATTTGACAATTTCTGATAGAACCGTTATCGGGAACTCATATTTTTGGATGGTCAGATTTTTGAATACATTAGCCAAAACTCGTTTTTTAGAGGAAAATAACATTTTTCCAAAACAATATTTTTTGTTTGTAAACGGCACCAAAAAAGCAGATTAATTCTCAAGGGTCCATTCGTTAAAATTTTAACGAAATTCCAATGATGCAACTAATTTTTTTTTCAGAATTCTAAATATAAACTGACAGAACCTGGGGGCCATTTATGCTATTTTATATGGCCCTTAACATTTTAGATCAAAAATTGTTCCAAATGGAAAATGGGGATGCGGACACATAAAAGGGACCCTTAACGGTCGTTTTTGATAAAAAAACATTGCTCCAATTAAGGGCCGCTGATTTTAACATTGCTTCTCATCGTCATTCTAGCATAATAACGTAAAGTTACTTTCATAAATAGTTAACCGACCCTTAATACACACACATTGAGGCACACCCGTAAGTCTTTATTTCACGAAAAAACATCTTTCGTGTTTTCCCGTACATATATGTAATATGATGGCAGCCTTTCTGGTATTGATAACCGGATTTTACCATTGTTTCCCTTTTTAAAGCTGTTTTTCTATTAAAATGGTTAGATTGGTAAATTAGCTGTCGTTGATAATACGTTTGGATTTTACATAATGTCAAGTATCGTTAAACGAGAAGTTTATTTCCTGGGTGCTTGTCATATATTTATTTTCACCGCAATAAGTACAAGTGTAGGCTATCTACTACATGAGTCGTATTTGTTGTGGAAATGTGTTTGACCGCCTGGAAGCGGAGAGGGAAGATTTACGGTTACGGCAAAATGAGTTGGATGAACGGGAACTCTCCCTCGAGTTTAGAGAAGCAGCTTTAGCAAACAAAATACAGGCATGTTCTCAATTATCTTTTTAATTATCTATAATAGATAATTTGTGCTGATTGAATATAATATTCATATACAATCCCGACCCCCGTAAGTGCGGCACTCAGGCCGCCAAAAACCTGGCACTTATGAGGGTCCTTCTACTAGATTGTAAAACATCTAGGTTCATTAATTTTTGTCAACAAAAATCAAAAAAAAAAAATAATCTAAACAAATTATCTGGAACTCGCACTTAAGGGGGTCGGGACTGTTCCGCAATTTCCCGCTCGTGCTGTTATCGGGCAGGTCTGTGACAGACCTCTGTCCTTAGATAATGGTAATTTGGTATTGCGTAATTCCCCGCTCATGCTTTTATCGGGCGGGATTTTTTTGCATCATTTTCCTACGCCCTGAGCAGTTATCGGGCGACCGATCAACGTTTTTTGTCGCGAAACCCACCGGATAACTACGCACATGGTATATTTTCTTATGCCACTAATTGTAACAAAAAGTCTGGTGAGAGAATTAGCTGTAGTTCGAACATTAAGCCATTACGTTATTGAGTTGTGGTACGCAATTCGAAAATAAGGTGATTCAATTGTCTCATTGTGAAATCTCGGACGGTAACTTGAAAATACTAATAATCGTTTAAATAGTCATCGTTTTAAATTAACTTCGGTAAATCACCATATGTGCATATTTGCACTGAGCACTCAAATATTAAATTCTGTACATTTGAGATTAACGCATCACATTTGCAGAATAAATTGTTGGTTATTTTATTTATCAAAACAGTTATTAATATTGAACATTTGCATTAAAAATATTGATGATAAAAAACCTCTGTATTACAAGAGGAAAAATCATTTTCCACGATATTTATATAACCATACCAAACTTCTGACATGATATTAGCTGGTGGTTTGGTTGTCTTATTGTTATTAAAAACAATTCCAAAAAGCACCTAACACATTATCTATTACTTAAGACCGTATGTGTTTCAGGCACACTTTAAATAAGTATAAATTTTAAGAAATCATTCAGTTTATATTTTATACTAATTAAATCTGTACCTTATCTGGGTGTGTGTACCAACTCGTGATTTTGTACCACGTTCATACGTTTAGCTATTTCTTTAGTGCAAACAGCTAGTCTTGACATGAGGAACGACATTAATAGTCGAAATTAATAGCCGTTCATGAATATGAAGTTCAAAAATTTAAACTCAAATCACATACGCATTTTGACAAGTATGGTAACTCTCAAGATATGTGTTCAAATATGCCTACATTTGATAAATGAAACATATGTTAAATATTGCGTACATTCTAAAACCATATCATTCATTTTTGGACGATAAAATTTCATGAACTACTTCAAAAAGTAAAGTATAGAAAAATAGATATCGCGGAAGCAAGAAAATACTTTAGAGTTTGTTTGCTTTTCGTTCTCAATGAGGTGAAGTAATGATGCAGCAATTTATTACACGCCTGCATTGCAACATTAACCGTTTTCCACCAGCTTTTCACCATTCTCACATTTCTTTTTTGAAAGCGATAGGGGCATCATGTCATGTCATTGAGTTTTAAAAGCCAAAATCAAGCATTTAATTTGCTTAGTTATAATATAACCTTCTGAAGAAGCTTAGTATTCTCGACAACACTGTTTCTCGGACATTTGGCTGTTTATAGTTCTTCTGATCTTTCGTTAGAGTATCCAAGTCGAGGGCTTACACTGGGTTATTTTACAAAGTCAAAGTGTCAAAATGCTAATAATGGTTAATGCGTAAAATTTTATTGTAGGCTCAATAATATTCAAAACGATCTAAGACGTGTTTTCAGAGCTCGAAAGAAAGAAATGTCGTTTTGGTATTTGTTTTAAATTATCAAAATCTGTTTAAAATTAAAAAAAATTGTAATGATCATCTCATTACTGTTAACAATTTAAATTACAAAACTTGATTTATTTATCATATGAGTTTTGAATATTTTGTTATGAGCAGATTATGTTATGGTCAACAACATAATTTTTTTGTATCCAAATATTCAGTTTTATTATTTTATACAGTCCTTAACCATTTATCGGACGTTTTCGGTTCTCGAAAATAGCGTCCGATAAATGAGCATCGTCACAAAAGAGTTCATTTTTTTATTAGAATGACTCCATTTTAGCCAAAAAAGCGTCCGATAAATGAGTAAGCGTCCGATAAATGAGCGTCCGATAAATGGTTAAGGACTGTACTAGTTATTCTAGACACTATGTGTACATTATGTACACTGGATTAGAAATATCCCGATATTTTTTATAATCGCTTCTCTCATGGCGTGGGTTCCTTTGTTTTTACTTGGAACACCGTTATGAACATTTTCACAGTTTATATACCATAATTTGAAATTAATAATTAAATACCGTATTTTTGTTTATAATATTTCTCATCTAACTAATATTACACATTTCTCTAAAATTTCACTTAATCTTAGTAAACAAAATAAAGCCGTAGATAGAATTATAAATGCAAAAGTGACTCTTTTACGACAAATTTTATGTTTTTCAACTGCAACATAAAAAAATGTAAACTAATGATTACAAATAACTTTTTTAGAGGTTTCCTCAGGAAACCCGAAGTTTTTTGGGTTCAAAACCACAATTACCGGTGTTTTATAAAATGTTCTAGAATATGATCATTGTTTTTTTTTGCGCAATTATTTATTTAGCACGCTCTTATCAGAAAAGTGCACTTTGGAGTCCAAAGTTTGGACTAAATATTATATGGGATTTTTTTCTGGACTTAAAAAAAATGCACAATGCATGAATTTCTCAATTGAGCTCCCACACACACTGATTGGATAAAGGGAATATGAGCGCGCTCTCTCGATTGACCGCCCTCTCGGTTATCGTAGTAATGCGATTCGCCGATTGATATCCTCCTCTTTTGGAACCTGTAAAAAAGCAAAATCCAAAGGATGTCGCAGTCGAGGATTCTTCTGAACAAAAAAACTCATCCTTCTTACGATATCAATTGGCGAATCGCATTACTACGATGACCGAGAGCGAGGCCAATCGAGAGAGCGCGCTTACATTTGAGAAATTCATGCATTGTGCAATTTTTTAAAAGTTCAAAAAAAAATCCCATATTCAAGAGGTCCGGGCGTTATTTTGGTCTGTTTTATCAATTGGTTGAGGTTTTAATACAATTACGAAGTATGAATATAATAATCCGGAATAAAAAGAAGAACGTTTTATATGCCCGGAACAACTTGAAGTTAATAATGGTCTCGCGCGGACAATAGTTTTTATTGTCCATTTAATAATATAAGAAATTGATAATCATAAAAGTCTATGCCAGATGCACATAAAGATAGTCTTGATATATCTCCCGAGGTCAACGAAATTGGCGCTCTAAAGCGGCAGATTTCAGATCTTGAGGTTGACTTGAATATTATACGCCGTGGGGATCTGGGAGCTAATGCCTCAATTCTTAAAGGCCTATGCACGGAAACCTTTTTTGTCGCGCGAACAATTGAAAAAACAATGGCTGATCCAAATCGAAGACGTCGTTCTCGTATACAGTTAGACTGTGCAAACTGATGCCATATTCGGAATCCATCACAACAATTTACCATATAACTGGTCAAAACCGGTAATTTTGCGTGTGATTCAGCAAGAACCAGATTACCAGACAAATGTCTTTTATTTTCTAAAAACTACAGTCATATTCGGAATCAGTTGCCTAGATATTCTCTAGAAATGTCAAAAACCGATAATATCAGCCTAAAAACCGGTAGTTTGGACCAACTTCCGTTTAGAGTGCCACCGTACGCAAATAGACCCAAAATTGAAATCTAGACCCCGTAAATAAGTCAAAACTAAATTTTTGGTGAAAATCCGAGGTTTTTATCGAATACGGCAAAGAAGTTCAGTTTGGACCGTCTAAATACAGTCCACGTCGGCCAAAAAGTCAAAGAAAATGAAATTAAAGCTATCGGCAAAATCAATACAAACCGAGGAGACATTGAAGTATGCATTAACCCAATGTGATCTTTTCAAGACCCTCAATGTCGATTATTTTAAAGGGCTTTGGGGACGGCATAAAAAGTCAGTTCAATCATACTTATTTTAATTCAAATTAAGTTTTATTACCGAGCTCTCAGAGTTTTGACAAGGTCACCTTCAAAGTAATGAATTTGGCGGAAATTTGTAAACAAACGTAAATTACCTTTATGAGTTATGTAGGTAGATACATATGCCATGGTATATTCCGACGGAAATACCAATTGTCAATTTCCCCAGAAACTTTTTGATCCCGTTTATTTTGTGGTGAAGAATTCGAGTTTTGTGTGATTTTGGGTTTTACCGGTATTTATTACAGTCGTGGAAGCGAGAACGTAACAAAATAGCGAGAACGTATTAAACACTTTTTGGGCAACGGTCGACTAAAATGAGAACGTAACAGTTTTTCTCGAATTTCTATCGATATAACGCACAAACGGAAGAATTTTAGGAAAAAAGTCGTGTGTTGCCAGAACGTAACACTTTTTTGCGAAACTTCTTTTCAAAAACTCTGCGAAATAAATTTTTTGAACACTAAAATATCTTTCAGGAGTAAGAAAATCAAGTTTTATAATAATATTTTTTATGAACAGTTTTCATATGAACAGTTTTCATATGAACAGTTTTCATATGAACAGTTTTCATATGAACAGTTTGTTTAAATCTAGAGGTAAAAACTTATAACTCCGAAGGGGAAGCTTTGATGGGCGGCATCAAATATCTCTCAAAAGGAAAAAAGTTTCCAAAAATATTTAAAGTGGAAACAAGACGCCTTAAAGATACCTTAAGTTAAGGTCCTTAATCCATTAAACGTTTTTCAGAATGTTATTTTCATAGAACGTAACAGTGGATGCGAGAACGTAACAAAATTGGGAGAACGTAACAATTTTTGACAAGTGAAAGTGTTCCGTTCTCGCTTCCACGACTGTATAAATCTATCAGATAATACAGGCAATCTAGTAGTGATATAGGAAATATCAGGTTTAACAGATTCTACAGTGCGTCCTAGTTGTCGAGTACCGCGCTTTCTAGTTTTTAAGCTTTCATAACATGTAATTTCGAAAAAGCGCGGTACTCGACAACTAGGACGCACTGTAGAGATAGTTTCCGGTGTTAAATCCGCATATGATGTCTGTTCTTAGATTTTACCGATTTATCACCGATATCTATCTGTTTTATATTTTTATTATTAAATGCATCTGTTAAAATTAGGGGTCCCGGTGATGATTCTCGTTTTCGACCGTAGACATCCTAAACGGTACAGTGGACAGCCTATACCAGTGGTTTAAATAAGGGCAAATTTTGTGTTTGGTCGGCGTTGGGTTGGGGCAATATTGAAAATTTGCGTTGGTGCTAGGTTGGGGTGGGGGCAAAATTCGAAATCGCGTTGGCCGCCAACCCAACGCCCTTACCCAAATTTTACAACACTGACCTATACGGCGTAGCTATATCGTAACTGTTTTCGGATTGTGAAAGTATTACGATTTGGATAACACAACTGTTTGTTTATATGTACTATAAGGGTTGACTCTACCTCGTCGGGCCCAATAGCCCAGAAAAAAAAACTGAGAACAATAGACCCGCAAAGCTCAAGTAGATTGACAAAATGCGATAAAAAAGGAACAAACAAATATTTTTTTTCGCGCTTTTCCAGATATTAACGTGACATTTTACTTACAGTCGTGGAAGCGAGAACGTAACGAGCGAGAACGTAACGAAATAGCGAGAACGTAACGCTTTTTGGGAAACGGTCGACTAAAATGAGCAAAAAGTGAAGCGAGAACGTAACGAAAAAGCGAGAACGTAACAGTTTTCGACAAACGAAAGTGTTACGTTCTCGCTTCCACGACTGTACATTTTTTTCGTACAAATATGTATTACAGTCCTTGTCCCCGAAACGGGTAGTTGTCCCCGAAACGGGTGGTTTGTTTTTTATTTTTCCAATGACCCCGAAACGGGTGGTCCCCGAAACGGGTGATTTTTCAGATTATTATGACAGAAATTATGCACAAAACACCGACAAGGCAAACGTTTATGACAGATTTTTTTAACCAGAGCAAATAAAAAAGAATGTGTCATGGTTATTTTACTTGGGACGAACACTGTACTTAAAGTGATATATATCTAAAGTCATTTTAAACACTTAAATAGCAAAAATATGTAATAATGTAGATTTTTAACCTTGAAAATCACTGATGTTCCCGAAACGGGTAGTCCCTGAAACGGGTGGTACCCGAAACGGGTGGTTTTTTTGTCAAAGAAAACCACCCGTTTCGGGGACGAGGACTGTACCATAAATACAGTGATAGTTTTTCANTTTCGGATTGTGAAAGTATTACGATTTGGATAACACAACTGTTTGTTTATATGTACTATAATATAGTATAACGCATATGTTCCCCTTAATAAGCCCTCGTCGACGTAATGGTGCAACGAGTTTATACAACTGGTGATGCAATCGTCGAAGAAGGCCAAATTGCAAACGAAATCTTCGTACTCGAATCTGGCGACGTTGAAATTGTAAAATCGAGTTCCCTCGACGATGGTAAAATTCGACGCGTGGTTAGTCCACCTGCCACATTCGGAGAGATGTCACTTTTACTCAGTACTAAACACACCTCAGACATAATTGCCATGTCAACAGAGACCATTGCTTGGTCGATTGAGCGCAATGCATTCAAACAAATAATGCATAGTTTAAATAAAAAAGAAAATTCCGCCAGGTAACATTCAACATTTTTACATTATACATTTTTGCATAATAGCAATTAGCCGGTCAGTTGGAACCTTTTTCCCGATATTTTTCTCTAACATAACTATTTAAAAAAATTAGAAACACAACTTTTATGCTCTTTATTGAAACGATACGTTTACAAAAAACCTAAATATTGAGAATTGTTGGAAATCTTCTTTGAAATTCGTAGTTTTGTCAAGTTCAAGGCTCTGTGGATAGCGTATACCAAAACAATGACACATAAGTTAGTCTTTTTATTTTTAATGAAATTTCAGTGGGGGCTAGTGGAGGTAATATAGGACAGCCAAAAAACTAGAATTTTGACGGTTATTATGATTTAATTTCTAACTGGTACAATTTGGAGACTTCTAAATATTACGATCGGCTCGGCAATGGTCGATTACCCTTAGAAATTATCTTAATCGGTGAATCAAAGTCACTTCAAAATCGGGTAAAATCCCAGGCGACCATCCTACCCATAACTTGTATAAGATATTTCATTACCCGACTATATTTCTTTTCAAATTAAAACAAAAAGGTGATTGAAGTTTCTTGTAAATTATACCCCGTACGTAATTTTACCGTCCAGGTAACTTTGGAAACAACGCGTATGTCCCCTCCTTAACAACTAAATTTCGTTCTAGGACTGCTTTTCTTCGTCGAATTAAGATTTTTCAACATTTATCCGACTACCATGTTTCCAAGCTTAGTTTAGTCATCGAGAAACAAAAGTATAAAGCTGGACAATGCATTGTACGCCAAGGAGGTTATCCAAACTGATTGTGATTAACGCTAAACTCCGAAATTTCTGTTGCAGTCCTTATTTAGGACTACGGTTGAATATGCCCACAACATTGGCAACCTTGATAAAATTAATAATAATANCAAAGGGAAAAACTAAAAAATCGAAAAACCGGTTTAACTTGAACCGGTTTGTTCGGTTGGCTCCAATTTTTTTTTACTTTTTATATATCGCATATAAGCTACAAAATGTGAAAGTTTGGGAGCGCTCAGGTGTATATTTCTTGTAGGTGTGGTCCCAGGTGGCGGTCCTATATATATGCATACATTTATTATTGCATGTTTTTTCGATTATATTAACACCAGAAATATTATCAAAACAGTTGTTTATCTTTCCATTTTGAAAGGAAACTGTTTCTGCAGTTACAGAGGTTGAATTATTGATGTTGCATAAATCTGAAATCCAGCGACTTATTGGTGATTTAGACAAGCCGAAAGAAATTAATTATCAAGCAATTGGCCGACTAAAGAGTATCTCTAAGGACCGGTGATTTCATTTCATACTTTGAGTCTCAGAAAGAACATGCAAAATCGTAACCTGTAGGAATAATTTTGTACGAATATGCCCATATTGGAATATCTTCATGATTAACCAAATTTTTCAAGGCGGTTCTTTTTTGTTTTCAAATTTTTTTTTCATTTTTTTTTCACAATTTCGACTTTACTTCAATATTGGGCTTAATTGAGCGCCGCGCTTTAATTTTTCACATAAAACGAAATTAAAATTTCAGACGGACCGCCATTACCGACATTTTTAAATAGGAAAGTCTTATATCGATATTCGTGTGATATTTTTTGTTTTCAAATTTTTTTTCATTTATTTTATCCTGAATGTCGTCTATGCGAGAAATTTTACCATTGTTTTTAGACATGTGCCAAAATGCACTTTGTTTTTCGTTTTGGATGGAAGTTATTTTTATTATTACCCGACATTTTAAAAACGGGTATGTTTCTATTTTTTTTTTAATTAACGGAAATTAACATTTTATAAATACCAAGAAATTGGCAGTAAAGATTAAATAATATGGCCCATATGCTCCAAATTAATAAATCCTGTTAAAAATAATTGGGGACCATGGGGATCCTATTTAAAAATGTCGGTGATGGCGGTCCGTCTGAAATTTTAATTTCGTTTTATGTGAAAAATTAAAGCGGGGCGCTCAATTAAGCCCAATATTGAAGTAAAGTCGAAATTGTGAAAAAAAAATGAAAAAAAAATTTTAAAATAGAAAAGAACCGCCTTGAAAAATGCTACACGAATATTGATATAAGATTTTCCAAAAATAATTATAACCCTTCGTAAAAACGCATAAACTGCGCTCAAAGACATATTTTTTTCTTTTTCGCCTAATGTATTTTTTTCGACAAAAGTGGTCAAAATTAATTGAAATTTCACTGGTGGAATGCTAATTTTTTTTCCAGCAAATTTGGATTAGCAACCGTTACTTAATTCCGACTCGTTAAAGAAGTCCCATATTACGCATCGCATCCTCATAAAGTATGTTCCTGTTTGTGCAGAACGGGCTAGAAAAATGTTTTTCCTTTTTTTTTTCGCTCGCCTCTAACCTACGCGACGGAAAAAGGCAAGGACAACTCATATTGACGCAACCAAATTGTAAATTATGTGTATTGATCCCTCGGTGCAAAGTTTTAGCGAAATTAAAAAAAAAACGGAAATTTTGACCGGTTCATACAAACTTTGATTAACACCACCTACTTAACTTAACAGTTTTGTCAATTTTTGTCAAAAAAACCAAAATTCACGTATATACGCGTATCTTAAGAGTTTTCCAAAAGTTTTCCAGCACTACCGCCCACGCTCTACCCACGCAAGTTAACAAAATGCACGTAACTTAACAAAATATACCTAACTTTACACCTTTTTTCCAAAGTTTTGTTAACTTACGTAGGTAGGTGGTGTATTTGTTAAATTGTAATCAAATTCGGTGAAGAATATTCAAGATACTATTGATGTCAAGCAACCAACGCGCATTCCGAATTTGAAGATCACGAATTTAACGGTCGAAACATTACTTGGTTAGAGGAATTTACATTTTTAAATGATGACCCCACATATACTCTGTGTGTCCGTTATTAGACTAGCTTCTATCAAATTTTATATTAGGCGAAGGCGGATTTGGCAAAGTGGAACTTGCCCGAGAAAAGTCTACTAATAATTATTACGCTTTGAAGAAGGTACCCAAATCCAAAACGTGTAAAAAACAAATCGAGTTAGAAAGTATAATAATGCAAGGTGGATGTGATTTCATCGTCAAGCTTTATGATACACACACTGATAGCAAAAATGTTCATTTTATTATGGAAGTTTGTCTAGGCGGAGAAATATGGTTACATTTGAAAAATGACGGTTTCTTTCCCGAGACCAGAGCTCAGTTTTATGTAGGAAGGGCTACCACTGATAAGTTTAGAAAACGTTCCTAAATAATCCCAGCCCATACTGTACAGGGGAGTCGCTAAATGAGAGGTCAAATAAGGGTCGACTAAATAAGGCTCCATGGCACCAAATATGAGTCGCTTGTGTTCCAGAAAAAAGATTAGTGCTCCAAATAGGGGTCGCTACCATTGTTTATCATGAACTTTTTTATTAGTTTTTGATCCGCTTGTAGATATAATTACAATTTAAATTTTAATAAAATCGCATTTAGTTTTCACATTGATAAAATCAAATATATAACGCAAGAAAATCATAATTACGTAAAGAAATAACACTAAAATAGCCGAATTCTGCGTTTACCAAATAAGGGTCGGGTTGTCATATATTATTTGGCGACCCCTCTGTATTGCAAATTTAAGTTCTTAAAGAAATTCTCCGCACCTAATCGTGGGTTAAAAAATAATCACCTTAACCCCCATGAAGCTTGTGTTGTTGAAGCCATCGATTTTTTACACCAACGTCAAATAATTTGCCGCGATATCAAACCCGAAAATCTTTTATTGGACTCGTGCGGGTACGCAAAATTGGTTGATTTTGGGCTGGCAAAAATGGCAAAATTTGGACGACGCCGATGGTCGTTTTGTGGCACACCTGAATATATGGCGCCTGAAATCATTCTTCGAACTGGGCATGATTTTTCGGTTGATTATTGGGCTTTAGGAATTTTGTGTTTCGAATTGACCCAAGGTTTGGGGTGTTCAATGTTTAAAGAAAAATATTTGTTGCTAATCTTTTGTGTTATTTGACAATGTTTTTTAGAACTTGACACATTTTCTAGATGTTGTTACGTTGCTCTATGAATTTATTCCGCCAATTTTATGGTTACCGTGCCACTTTTTTACCGCTATATGTCCAATTAAACCCTTAGGAGTTTATCTAACTCCCAGGGGGAAGTGCGTGTATATAAACACACGACTTGTTTTTTCGTCGATTTAAGGCATATGGAGGCCCCGTAAGTCAAAACGAGTATAATTTGCTGACCCCCCTCAACTTTTCGAAAAAATTACATTGAAAGTATTTTTTGCGTAGGTTGGAGACTTCAAACAGTTTGTTGGCCCAAATCAATTTCTGAATAGTCAGATCGACGTAATTTGACGAGCTCTACAACTTGGCTTGACCAGTTTTTTTTGAATTATTCTGAATTTTTATTTAAAATAAAAGAACACGCCTTGGAAAGGTGAACCACCCTTTCGGTCTCCCCGATCAGCTATTTATGGAATTTCAAATGTTTCGTTTGAAATCGAAATAACCCGCGCATGTCGCGACTTCATCCAGGCCTTGACGAAGGTCGACCAAACCAAACGTCTTGGAAACTTTAAGAATCGTGTCCAAGACATTCGAAATCATCGCTGGTTTCAAGCGTTTAATTGGGACGGCTTACGGAATCGAACGTTGACTTCACCCTGGACACCAGAACTCGATTCAAAATCGGATATAAAATATTTTGACCCGAAACTTTAGACGAAATTTTTGTGTTCAAGTAAAGTATTTTTCGTAACATCTTTTATTTCATTCGTTTTAATCCAGCCATGCAAAGACTGAAATGTTGAAAATGTAACATACGAGCCACTATGCATGGATGGGTTAAAACTTTTCTTCAATTCTATGGGTCATATAGTATGGGCCATACTGTGTGGCTCATTAGGTGATACAGTATATCACTGATACGGATACGTTTTTTGAGGCTATTTCTAACTCGTAGGGACTGCATTTTTTAAAGCTGTACATTTATGATTATTTCTTAGGAAAACTGTTTCGAAAATATAGTATCAAATCAAGGATCTTTGAACAACTGAATTATCATTTTTTGAAAGGTGGCTTTTTTACAGATGGATTTAAAAAAATTGAACCAACAGATTTGTCATTTACAGTCATTTGGAACAATTTGCTATTCAAAAATTTCAAAGCAGGGCATCCGCATGAGGCCAGGTCGGAGTAGTCGCAGTTTAGATAGAAAATTAGTTTTTTGTGTAAATTGAAAATAATAGATACGCTTCCAAGTGTACCGTGTTTACAAGTTAACTACTCAGGAATCGTAATACAGGCACAAATATGAACGCGCACGGGACTGGTGTTGGTCGTCAGTTTTTCACCGAGCTCGACTTGAGTCTTACAATAGATACAACCGAGTACTGTTTTAAACCTACAAGCGAAATTTGTTCGGTGACACTTTTTTTCCTCACGCCAGTACTAGTTTTCAACCTGAACTGTGCCTAGCCCTACGAATACTCCGACCCGACCTCATGCGTATGCCCTGCTTGGAAATTAGTAAATGTGCCCAAATGACGATAAAAGATTTATTTTTTGACAAATTCTTTAGAAAATAAATTTTGAGAGGTTGAAACAGAAAAGGATAGTTCAAGGCCAAGCCAGAATATTATTGGAACATCGAACCCTGTATATAACACGTTTGTAATCGATAAACTTTGTGCCCTTAAAAACCAAACTTGATGAATTCTCACACATTTTAATTCAAAATAAACAAAATATTCATGAAAATAAATATATATTTTCGTCTGGTGGTTCTCTTGTGATACTCGTCAAGCCCCTTTAATAATAAATCACCCTTTAAAATCTGTCCCCTGCAACGTTTTTCACCCGTCTGTTAACTTAATGGAATTTATATTTACATTGTAGAATCTTAACAGAAGTGGTGAACATAAACATGCGCCCAAAATAAGCATATAAAACTGGCCTAAGTTGATCTCAGTCGATAAGCGGCCATAGAATAAGTGAAACCAATGAAGCTTCAAATATTTTCGTTTTTGGTCATTTTGACATTATTTGAAAGTGTTTTTGCCGAACCAGGTAAACTTTCATAACAAGGATACCCGATAAAATTTTGTTATTTTGTACAGTCCTTGCGCCCACAACGCTACGCAATCACTTGCCCAAAAAGCATAGCGTTGTGGGCAAACCGTAGCGTTGTGGGCGCACCGATCACCAAATGCATTACAGGGTATACGCTCCACAAAAAAAATGCACAAAAAAACTCGAATTAGTAAAAAAAAGCTGCTCATCTCTAGAATTGAGAAATAACTTGTTTTCAATCACTTATTTTTCGGCTCTGAAATGTATGAAGAGAAATGTGTTGTGTGCTAAACGAAAAAAATAGGTCAAAATCCGTTGCGTTGTGGGGCGTAGCGTTGTGGGCCCACCAACCTATAGGCCAAAAACCGTAGCGTTGTGGGCGCAAGGACTGTAATATAAATTAAATAGGCCATAAATTATGGCCCATAATGGACAATTTATGCCAATTTTTTTACAGAATAGAGATGGTGCGCAATAAAAGTCCTTACTCTCAATATGGATACACTTAATACGGACAATTTATTCCAATACGGACGGTTTTGTGAAAAAATGGCCCGAAAACAGTCAAAAATAGACATTCGTAATGGAAGAAAGGACTGTAGCCACCACATTTAAACCCACAAGCGCAGTTATTAAGCAGTTATTAAGCAAATTCCTGAAAACATAAATCCAAAAAAATTAATTTCCCAACTGGCATATGTAAATTATTTAAAAAACATATTAAAGTCGCCAACGAATTAAATAACGCAAAAGCTCAAAATCTGCGTACTATGATGTGGAAGCTACTTAGTACTCCAAAACGAACTCCTTCAAGGGATGGTTGTACACTACGAATTTATTGTACGTGTATAGTCATTAGGCCGGTCCGCTCCAAAATAATCCTACTGGTGTGGGTCGTCAGTTTGTGACCGAGCTCGACGCGGGTCTTACCATAGATAAGACGGAGTACTGTTTCAAACCTACAAGCGAAATTTTCTCGGTGACACTTTTTTTCTCACTCCAGTACAGGCTCGGTACCCACACAAGTATTAAAATGAATTCCTGATTTGAGTGGATATAAAAAATGGCCAAACATAAAAAGATTTGAAATGAAAACATCAAAACGTAAAAACGGCGAAATCCGCAAAGGCAAAATCTGAAAATAGCAAAAAATCAGAAACATTAATTTTCAATTAAAAACTATATTATACACTCCTTACTCTCAAGACGGTCGCTTTCTTTCAATATGGACGCTTTTTGTGAAGAGCAGTGCCCAAAACTGGCATGTCCAAACTGAAAAACCCACCCACCAAAAAGTGGACATTTTACGACAATTCACCCCAATACGGACGCTATTTTATCGAAAATAAAAAAACGTCCGTTTTAAAATAAAGACTGAAATAAAATTAAAAAAAATTTAAGGTTTATACCTTAAATTTAAGGTATATTTTCACGGTTTTCAGCTTTCGTAATTGCCAAGTTTTGCTATTTTCAGATTTCGTCTCTTTCAGGTTTGACCGATTTCAATCTTCCCCATTTTCTGTATTGGCCAAAATCACCCAGTGCCAAATCAGTGGCTGGTAAAAAAAAGATACAACCGGTAAAGCGCGTTCATGAACGCTTATTTACGAAAACGAGCATTACCAATGACATCGATGAGAGATAACGTAGAATCTCCCAATGCATATGGTGGCCGTCTCATTTCGTACTAAAAACAACAATGGGCTGAAAAGTTAACAAGAAAACAGATGTACAAGAAAAGGGATTAGAATATAATTCATCATTCGTTGAAAATTAATGTTCACTTACATAATGTAATTTAATTTAAATAATACTGTTCATATCAGTTTCCTGCACGCGATTATTGGGTTTCCGCAACAAAACGTAAATACAAATTCCGATAGTATTTGAAAGTCTCTTTACCACATGTTTAGTGTGTTTGATGTGAAACTGGTACTGTATGTAGATTAACTTCCAGGGGGAAGTGCGTGTAAATAGACACGCAACTTGTTTTTTCGTCGGTTTAAGGCATATGGAGGCCCCGTAGGGCAAAACGGGTATTGGTGAACCCCTCAACTTTTCGAGAAAATTCGATTGACGGTGTTATTTTTTGCGTAGGTTGGGGATTTCAAACAGCTCTCTAGGGGGCCCTGGTGTCCCAAATCAATTTTTGAATAGTCAGATCGACGTAGTTTGACGAGCTCTACAACTTGACTTCACCAGTTTTTTTTGAATTATTGTGAATTAATGTTAATTTTTCAAGTGCGTGTTTATTTACACGCAATTTCCCCCTACGGGTTCCCAAAAACTCCTTCCCCCTAAGAGTTAACCTGGTTAATTTTTTGGTAAAAAGTTTATATTGGAAATATAATGGTACCAGTCGAACCCAGAAATAGGGATTTTTCGATGTCCGGGAGATATCGGTTTTTTTCCGGTTTCTCGAGTACCGTAAAGAGTTTTTATTGAAAAATTAGCTCTACAGTTTCACAGCATCATCTAAGTGGCCAAAAATTACACCTGCATGCAAAATTTAAGCTCCCTGCGACGATTTTTGATCTTTTGCTCGGCAACCCTATGCGTAGGTGGATTGAAATATGACGTAACCTACGATAATCTATAAATTTTCCACCAAATTTTCAGAACCTATTATAAATTTCTCGCCGTTTCATCAATGTTGCAAAGCTATATAACCCCTGCGCGTTAATCCGACCACTTTAATTTTTCCAAACTGACCGGATAAATGCTTAGGGCGCAGACGGAATAGCTGGAAAGAATGCAAAAAATTGGCCGGATTAAAACACGAGCGGGCACTGGGGCCATATAAACGCAGAGGGATTGATTTTTTCTTTAACAGTTCACACTTTTTTCAATTATTCAAAAAAATAAATCGTAGTTCTTGGACAAATAGGCCGTAAAACATGCAACAAAAATAAATTAAAATATAACAATTGGTTTCACAAACATTATGTAAAATTTACATTATGTAAAACAGACTGGCAAACCTGATGAAAATTAAAAAAAAAGTTATACAAACTTTTAAGATCGTGTGATGTAATGAAAGGAAAATTTAGTCATACCATCCGCTATTGGAATAAAACAACATAGTCAGTTATTGAATATACTAAAGTTCTGGCTAACTAGTAAAACATATTAACTTTTGGTAACGTGATTTGTGCTTTGACCTAATTGAGAAAACAACACAAGTTTCTATTGGCCGCTCAATATGCTAGCGCGTCGAAAATATGCGCTTTTGGCGATGGCGTTCACAGCAGGTTTGTTATAACTACAATCATTTCCATCAATACAGAGGCTTTCGTCCAATACAGACCCTTTTTGTGAAAAAAAATGTCCCGAAAAGAGTTGAAAATGGGGACTTTATTACAATTCAACCCAATACGGGCGCTATTTTCGACAATCAAAAACGTCCGCATTGGAAGTAAGGTCTGAACAATTATGAATTTGTAAATTCAATTCAGGTAAACCGATCATAAGTACTGTAGAAAAACTCGGCAAGAGCTAGCTGGCCTTCCTACCTCGACAGCTGGCTGGGCAGTTCGAGCGGCTACCTCATGTTTATTTTTGGACTTAGAAAGCCAGTACCGGCGAGCTGTTTATTATTTTTATTTTTTTGCCCGTGAGGCCAGTTCAGAACAGCTCATTTTAATTTTAGAGTCCGGCAGGACATCTTATTTTTTATTTTCGTGCTTAGGGCAACATATTATTATTGTTGAGCTCAATAAGCCAGTTCAGGACAACTCAGTTTTATTTTTGTGCTCGATCGAACAGCTCATGGCAGCTCCTTTTTTTATTTTTGAGCTGGGCAGGCCAGTCTAGGACAAGTCATTTTATTGAATTATGTCAAGCCTTGAGTACTAGATCTGTGGGTTTGATTTTTGTTTGATGAAAAAAATCTGTTAATCTTTAGGGCAGTATATGATTCGACTATCTTTGAGCTTTGCAATTATAGAAATTTCAAACCCACCTATGGTTGGCTCATTCAACAAAACCTGTTTATCTGTAGACGCATTCGCCAATAACTCGCTGAAAAATACTTTCGGTGAAAATTATTCCAAAAAAGAAAACTGGACGTCTACTGAGTATGGCAACATGCTGGCGGCATTTTATTACGGGTACACCATTGGAATGATTCCGTCAGCTTTACTGTCACAAAAATATGGTTTTTATTATGTATTAAGGTTATGGTAAATCATTTTCGTAATAATTTTCCTAAAAACATTAGCCAAAATCATGTACAGTCCTTACTTCCATAAGGGAGGTCCACGAGAGAAGGGCCGTTATGGGTTAAACGGTCGCCATAAGTGCCCCTTATGGGGTTAGTTTGGGGGCAAAGAGGCCCTTATGAAATACAGGGGGAGCGCCAAGTAAGGGTAGGTTTCGTGTTTTTCGAAACCTACCCTTACTTGGCGCCCCTACCCTTACTTGGCGTTGTCACTTTTACAAATTTTGTCTTATTTTGGTATAAGGTTGACAGGTTAATTCTATAATTTTATTAAAAGTATATTTAAATTACGCAAATAATCATATAGAACAAAAAAAGTTTGAATTGGAGACCCTTATCGGCCTTTAGTTGGCGTACCCTGACATGGCGGCGAAATTTTTTCGTGAAATAAAACCTACCCTTACTTGGCGCCCACCCACCCTTACTTGGCGTTCCTACCCTTACTTGGCGTACCCTTACTTGGCGCTCCCCCTGTAATAACGTTTGTGAGGAAAAAACGGCCATTAGGGGATAAACGGCCGTAATGAAGTGCCCATTACTTTCGTACAAAATGGAACAATAAACGATTTTGCGGGTGGGAATGAAATACGTTTTCGTACGCTATTACTTAATCCATAAGAACAAATTACATGTATTTATCATTAGAAAAGCTTTGTCGGTATGTTAACGGGAATATTAACCATAATTTTTCCATTTGCAGTCAGCATGTCCTACAAAATGGGCGTTATTCTGCGTATTCTACTGGGTCTCGTATCTTCACCCGTAATGATAGCTTTGCAAGGATAGGATTGCGACGTTTTACAATATACCACATCTAATATGTATGTTACATGNCCCTGGGAGTTAAGAGCCAAAAATTTGTGTGCTAACTAAACCCGCCACGCTGATCATTTTGAGGCGTATCTCGACAATTTAGCATAACTCCTCGCCGCTCATATGTGAAAAACAATCCTCGAATGAATTCAGTTGAAGGCTTAAAAAACGGATTAATTTATCAGACCCTTGTCGAGATACCCTCAAAATGATCAGCGTGGCTGCTATAGTTAGCACAAAAATTTTTGGCTCTTAACTCCCAGGGGAAAAATTTCTCGAGTTTGGGCCGTTCGGATCCTACCTATGTGACATGTATATGTGATATGGATGTGACATAATGTGACATTATGTGACATTATGTGACATTTATCTGACATGTGTATGACATGTATTCGTAGACATCTCCATCAAATCGAACTGTAATGTATAATACAGTGTATAATACAATTTGTCGGTGGCATGTGAATTAAGTAGATGGACTTAACGGATTTTAAATTGTTTGATAATTCTCACAAATGGCACGCTGTAATAAAATTATATATTTAGTACATTTAATACATATCGAAGTAGCATTAATTAGAAACGGAAGTAACGATTTGTGTGAGTGACAGACTAGCGTCACTTGGTAACTTCCGTTGCTCCATTGATCGTAGTGTCACAATCTTAGCGCAACAGGAAGCTTTTATTGGTGGGGTCTCAGCAACGAAATTTCATTTTCTTTGGCCTTACAAAGTGCAGGCGTAGGCGTTGGTAGTTGCATTGGTGCCGTTGGAACGGGCCTTTTGGCTGGGTTCTTAAACTGAAAGTAAAAAAAACAAAACAGTTATCATAAAAATTATCATAACTGAGTTATGGTAATAAAATCCCATACGCTTTAGCCAATTATGTTTACAGTTTTCTCTTATGTTAAAAATTTTAGAGGCTTAATGTTTAAACATACACCACCTACCTGCTTAAAGTAACAGTCAGTTTTCCGCCTACGCACTACCTGCTTAAAGAAGCCGTTCCACTTTAAGTAACAGTTTTTTGTTCCATTTGAGGCTTTCCGTTAAACCGGTAGGCGGCACTCATACTTTAAGCAGGCAGTGCGTAGGCGGAAAAACTGACTGTTACTTAAAGCAGATAGGTGGATAAGTTACACATAGCTAACTTCCCTTGATATAAAAAACGGATTGTACCGGTAAAAACGGCACAATTGGATAATTTTGTCCGATTTTCTGTTTTTGTTTGTTTCTTTAAAAAATCTATTTTTAATTTCTGTTTTTCAACCCTGTTTGTCACTAACTTCAACTGGCAAACGTCGTTTTATGTTTTGGGGGCTATTATGATTGCAATATCGGTAGCATGGATCTTACTGGTTAGCAGTTCGCCTGAAAGCATAAGTACAACTCCGTATTTGAAAAAGCTTAAAATTGCAAACGCCATGGAAGTTGCGGAGAAGGAAATGCTCATTGCCGATCGCAAAGGAAGGCCAGCGGATTCCGAATTTTAGTATTATTGGTAGCAAATCACTTCAACCGGTAATTTAATTCTCAGAGGAAGGAGTTTTTGGGAACCCGTAGGGGGAAAATGCGTGTTTATATACACACACTTAAAAATTCACAATAATTCGCAATAATTCAAAACAAAAAAACTGGTAAAACCAAGTTGTAAATCTGACTATTGAGAAATTGATTTGGGCCTCCAGGGCCCCCTAGAGAGCTGTTTGAAATTTCCAAACTACGCAAAAATACCGTCAATCGAATTTTCTCCAAAAGTTGAGGGGGGTCAGCAATACCCGTTTTGCTCTACGGGGCCTCGATATGCCTTAAATCGACGAAAACAACAAGTTGTGTGTCTATATACACGCACTTCCCCTGGGAGTTAACCGGTAATGGGGTTTGGGGCATTTCTAGTTTACAAAATACCGGAAATTGGAATTTTATAGGGTAGTTTAACTCGTAGATTACGAATATGATGTTATCGTTGTTCGGCCGGAAATAAAGACCGATTTCCAGCCGATAATTATCGGTGTTTATACCAGAAAATCCTCGAAATTAACGGTTTCGCGTGTTTCCAGACGTAATCGTGAGTCTTGACTCAGTCTCGGAACTTAAATACCTACCGATTCTCAATGAATAGCATAAATAATTTTAAATTATAAATATAAATTTTATAAATAATTCATAAACAGAAATTTTTAATTTGTATAAATCCGTCTGAAGAGCTGGGATACCATTACTAAAAAATGTGCCCTGGCGTCAACTTATAACGTGCAAAGAAATTTATGTGACAGCATTAATCTGGTTTGGTATACAGTGTGTCCTCAATAACGGTGCCAATAACATGCCAACTTACGTGAAACGCGTTCATGATATATCTGTTTATAAAATAACTATTTTGTATGGGTTGACAAGTAGTTTAACTATGATTTTGTCGATGACAATTGCATGGCAAGTGGATAAAATGCGACAAAAATGGCGAATAACCTCTATTCGTAAGGTAAATAATATATACAGGGGGTGTGCGTATTAAGGGTCGGTTAACGATTTTTGAAAAACGACCCTTATTAAGCACAATGGCCCTTATTTAGCACACCTAGCATTAGGCGAGTTTAGTGTTGTAACCTCACGTAATTATGATTTTTGCGTCTTATAAATGATTTTATCAGTTTTAAAATTTAAAATTTGTATTGAATACAATAATTGTATTATATAAACATAAAATATATTATATAAAACATAAAATATATTATATAAACTTATTATATCCATAAACGAACCAAAAGCTAGTAAAAATGCCCATGGGAAACAATGATAAAATCAGCGACCCTTTTTTGGAGCAATAATATTTTTATCGAAAAAAACGACCCTTATTTAGCACTACCGACCCTTATTTAGCACAAGCGAACCTTATTTAGCAGGCCCTTATTTAGCACCCCCTCTGTACTCCATGTTGGTTTTCATTGTAGCGTTTTTACGGAAACCTAAAAACTGAAAATTAGGCTTAACAAATTTCAGGTAGTATCTACTTCATTCTTCGTGATCACGATGACAGCTGGTTTGACCCCAATTTTCCCTGGATATGAGTGTGAATCGACGCTTATATTGGGTGCCTTATGTGTCCATATTGCGACTGGAATGATTGTTGCAAGTGCGTATAATATTATACATAGGGTGTGTCGTTATGTTTCACAAAAAATTCGAAAATAATGAAACAGAAGTAAAACAAAACGGGGTGAAACATAACGGCGCACTCTGTGTAGTTTGTAAATTACGTTTTATCGCATCGCTACAATATTATTAAGTGGTTGGAATCAAACCGGTCGCATCGGAACTGGCGGGCCAGTACACCTATATTGTTTATGGCTTTATTAACTTGTGCGGGGAAATGGGTGGAATGCTTCCTTCACGTGTCATGGGTGGAGTTCTTGAAGGGAAAAATCAAGGCGATCCGATAAGTTGGTTTTATGTTTTTATTATACCAAGTATGAATTTACCATAGTATTTATTGTCAATCGTTAACTGTTAACATAGGGCGAACCCAAATTGGGTTCAATTAGAAAAAATGGGTATTCTTGTTTGTTAGACCTTTAACTCTTAGGGGGAAGGAGTTTTTAGGAACCCGTAGGGGGAAAATGCGTGTAAATAAACACGCACTTAAAAAAATCACATTAATTCGCAATAATTCAAAAAAACTGGTAAAGCCAAATAGTAGAGCTCGTCAAACTACGTCGATCTGACTATTCAGAAATTGATAGAGAGCTGTTTGAAATCTCCAACCTACGCAAAAAAACACCGTCAATCGAATTTTCTCGAAAAGTTGAGGGGGGGTCATCAATACCCGTTTTGCCCTACGGGGCCTCCATATGCCTTAAATCGACGAAAAAAAAACACGTTGCGTGTCTATTAACACGCACTTCCCCCTGAGAATTAAGTAAAACTGATGCTGAAAAATGCAATTGCTTAACTGATTCATGTCAAATTACACCCCATATTTTTACAACTTTGTGGTTTTCCAGTTTAGTTTAACCCTTTTACGCTAGACAAATCATTTTAGCCATAGTAATGATGTGAATTGGTTTTTTGACAGGTCGGACTATTGGGTACAAAGTACTGACGGTACTGAAACTGACGTGTTGAGACCAAAATAGCGTTGAAACCGATAGGAAAAATTGTCTTATGCGCGAGTTTCAGCATCGACACACGGTATATGCGGTGATATATCTTTACGTTATTAATTAAGTGGCCGTTTGTGGAACAGCTCAAGCTGGATTTTTGTTATTTGGTTCATCTGAAAGGCAAAGTTGGGCAAACGAAAATGCAAATGACTTGAACGACGGCGAAATACTTTTTGAAACCGAAATTTAACAAATAAAGTTGTTCGTACAGAGCTCGCTGCGTTAATATCGAGAATATTAAAACTCGTTAGCCTACTACTTCAAATTTGATTTCATTTTAACACGTACCACTAGCGGGAAAATTTTCGTTCGAAACAGGTAGGTTTATGTGGCCAATCAGCGCTTTCAATCAACGTCTAATAAACGAACGTAATAAAATGGAGTTTTATGGCAGGTTGATTTTTGCCTAGGGCACAATTAATCCACTGTACATACCTGTATATACCTATGGCCCATAGGCTATGGGTATAAACATTTAACTTCTTGCTGCTAGCTTTGTTAAACTTTGTATTTTAAATGACTTAAAAATACAGTATGAGGCCCATACTGTGGGCATTTGAAGATCATACGTTGAGATGCGTTGGCCACCGCCCACCGCCCAACCTACGCGTTGGGCCAACGTGTTGAGAGCCAGTGTTGGAAGCGTTGGGCCAACTAAATTCCTGCGTTGGCCAAAGTTGGTCAATCAAATCGCTGCTTTTTCCTAACGCTTGCGTTGGGCGTTGAGAAAAATTCGGGCGTTGGGGGAAATTTGGAGCCTTGGCCAACTTTTCAAACATTGATAATACTGTACAATTGAAGCCGAGTCAACGATTTGGCCTTGAAATATTCTTTATGATTGACTCAGTTTTCGCAAATCAAATTTTGTGAGAGTTTCTGTAAACCGCATCTTGCGAACATAATCCCATAGGTCCCATCAAACTAGAAATTGATTAATTTTTTTTATTATACATAATTGTTGCGACTTGGCAGATACAATATTTGTCAATTTGTATTTTATTGCACCGTATAAATCTCACATTCTGTCGGCCACAGACTGTGGTTTGCGAAAAGTTTTCTCAGAAAACTGGGTCAACTCGATAGAACCCGATAAACTTTTATTCTAAAAATACGATTTGCTTATTCCCATAAATAATGCGATAATTTACTAATAGACTATTATTAATAATCTTACTACAGACCCGCCAAAGTTTATTACGCCAAAATTGACTACGGTGAGCTTCACCGGGTGAAGTTTGTAAAATTGATCGATGATTTAATTTCTATCGTTAAGTTTATAATCGAACGATTTATGGGAACATTTGTTGAAACTTACTTTTGAAGAAAACTGACTGATTTTGTACCTTTTACCCAGGTTTCGCCATTATAATCCGCCATACGTTATTGCGTATTTCAAAGATTTTAACTACACTGTACACATGGTGCGAAGTTAACCGCCACAATTTCGCTTATTTGCAGTTAACCGCCAGTTTGGAGTTCCACTCAGGGGTCGGCATAAGTCAGAAAAAAATGAGCTGTGCAGCACAGCCTGTGCTGCGCTGTCCTCTCGGGCTCGAAAAAAAAATCGAGGGCAGTTCACTTGAACCCAGGGCAGTTCACTTGAACTGGGAAGGCCAGCTGGCTGTTGCCGACCCCTGGTTCCACTATTTCCCAGCGATCACATCTAAGCCCTACGCTGTTAACCACCATATTTAACCTAATTTAACTCATACCATTTAATTTAACTCATTTTAAACCCCTAAACTCGAAAAGGCCTTTTACGGATAAAAAAGCAATTTAGAGGTAAAACGTGTCACCGCGATCATTATTTATTTTCATTTCAAGTTCGTAATCAAGTAGTAGAACTGCACCGAGAAAAAAAATCTATTATTTTTTCATAAAAAACAAAATGTATATACCATTTGACAACATTCTAGAATTCCATGTTTACCATGTATCTGAAAAAATGTATCTATAATTATTTATTTAGTCGTAAAAAAACCATTGAAAATGTCAGAATTTGACGAAATATCTGGAAAATTAAGATTTAGAACATCTTCTACTTATGATTTTTCATAAAAAAAACGCAATTTCCGTGCGCTTGGGGGGTACGTTTTAGCGCTAGAGCGCATATTTCACCGTAAAATGCTTTGTTGAGTTAAATATCCTTTCAAGCGACAATACGTGATTGTTTTAAAATATGTCTCCGTCTAGAGGTGCGGAAGAGCGTACGGCGGTTTTTTAGGGCAAATGGTGAGTAGTAAAAATTGAACTCTAGACCAATCGAAAAAAAAAATTATTTCTTCGAATTGTACGTTCTGCAACATGATTTGGTGCCAGTATCCTAATTGCATTTCTGGTTTTATCGTGATTTGCCGAGGGCTATTTTCCACATCAAAATGCGAATAAAATAAATCTTGTGATGTTTCGTCGACTTTCTTTTTTTGCCAAGGTCAGCAATAATCGCTAACCCCTCATGATAGAGACTTCATTAGGAAGCGCACTGTAGACAGTTCACATGGACGACTTTTCACAAATTAGCGCCATACAAAAAAGGGGGGATTTAAGACATAGGGAAATACAAGTTTACATAAGTTTATAGGTCTGCCCTGTGACATCTAACACGAAGCAAAAAAAAGTTAAGACAGTGTGATTGTCAAATGGTCTATCAATTTCATATTTCGACGCTCAACGCAAAGTCTCAACAATTGTACACAATAGAAACATCAAAAAAGTGTGTATATATATATATTTGAATTTGAAAAATACAAATTCAAGTTCCTTCCCGTTCAAATTTGAGAGAACATTACAAAAATAAAAGATAAATGAGCCTACCGTGCTTTCGTACTGATGAGATGAAAAAAACGTACCCGAGAAAGGACAAAGAGTACCATCAGCGGCTGGACTCGTTTAGCTCGGCGCCCTTATTGAGCGTACCTTCGCAGAAATTTGCATTGGCGGGCTTTTCCTATGCCGGACCGAGAGATCGCGTTAAGGGCCGAAGTTATGAAATCTAGAAAATAAAACAGGAATTAGTATCAGCTACTTCATTCCACGTTTCAGGCCGATTTTTCATGTCGGGCAACGAGTAGTCTTTTGTTAATTAGTTGGCCAATTATTATAATTTATGGGGCCCATCAACCAATAAAAATATAATATTATTTCTTAATTTTAGTATTGTTTAAGGATCTCAAAACGTGTTTACAGGAGCGATACCAAGTATGGCCACGCCAAGTAATGATAGGAAATCTTTTCCCAAAGAAAGATACTATTTATGAATTTTCGCTAAAAACAATTTTCAGATTATTGGTAGTAACGACATATAAAAGTCAATTATAATATTTCATGTACACGATGTACATTAAGGTTGGTTTTTGTAAATTGTCGCAGAGGCAGCTACAGTTTATTTCCGGAGTCTTCCAAACGGTTGACAAGTTGACAGATTGACATGCCTGGTAACCGTCAAAGTGTCACCCGTTTAAAGATTACGGTAACTTTACTGGTTCTGCGCGGTCTTGTTTTATTTTCAGAATTTTAGACAGCTTGATTGATTATGTAACGCTTTAGTATTATATAGTATTTAAGTTAAAGACATGTTGATACGTCATTTCAATTTTTTCGGGGGCAAATTGGAAATATCCGGGTCTTCAAAGAAAAACAACACAATACAAAAACTGAAAGCTAAACTTAAGAAAAAAGACAACAGAGTTGAATAACAAATGAAAGTGAAGACGAATTGATTCTTACCGATAGTGTTTGTTAAAGTTAAACAACATACACAATTTTATGGCGCCGTTGCAACGAGTTACGTGAACATTGCATTTTAATTGTTCTCTGGGAATGTAACATCAAATTACTTTGATAAAATTTCTTGGCAATCTTTTATTCGTTTTTTTATTCGTGGTTCAACAATTAGTTAGAAACAGCAAATTTTCAAAGGTACTCTTCATGCTAAAACAAATTGTTCTATATTATATAGAACTGCATGCGGAAATTTACCCTGGCTGACTCATTGTTGGACCACACAGTAGTTAATATTTCCCGATAATTTTCAGGACTGTGAAAGTGTTGCCGAAAGAAAAATTGCCGAAAATATCCGAGATTCGATAACTTCCAAAAAAGTGTAACTACTGCGAAGGCCAGCTTGAAGAATGGTCGCGTGGGGACGATCCACTCGAAGAGCATAAAAGACATTATGGATCCTGTCCGTTTATTTTGCCGTTGACAACCAAGCCGGAAATTCCCGACCATAGCCGCTATTCAACGCGAATAAAAACTTTTCATGGCTGGGGTCATCGATACCCATCGCCCGAAGAATTGGCCAGTGCGGGATTTTTCAAGCGCAAAAGTCAAAATGAAGATTGCGTGCGTTGTTTTTACTGTGGCATTTCTCTTCACTCGTGGCAGCCTGGTGACTTGCCGTGGGTAGAACATGCCAGGTGGTCGTCGACTTGTGGATATTTGATAAGAGTTAAAGGATATGCATTTATTCAGGAAGGTGTCATGAGATCACATAATACAGTCGATTAGGAAACGGAGTAACAGGTAACGGAGTAACAGTCAGAAACGGAGTAACAATTTTTGGAGATTTTGGGGCAACCCTAGAATCAGGTAACGGAGTATTTATGGCAAAAGTTGTTTTATTAATTTGGGTCATTAATTAGATTTTTAAAAGCAGATTTTTTAGCTGCGGTCCAGAACTGTCATACAACTCCTTTACATATGTTCCAACAAAAAAATCGTAACAAATACACCACCTAACACGTTATGTTAACACCATTAAACGTCAAAAACTGTTAACATAATGTAATTTTGTTAACATAATGTGGTAGGGCGTTTGGTTAAACAATTGGAAATCGAAGTTAATCAAATCCCAAAAAGAGTTAACATAACGTGTTAGGTGGTGTAAGTATAAAAATAGTAAAAATCTAGGTTTTCGTAACGGAGTAACAGTCATGAAACGGAGTAACAATTACGTATCGGAGTAACAATTTTTGAAGAAAAAATGGGGACCCTAGGTGTTACTCCGTTTCCTAATCGACTGTATTTGATTCTTTTTTAAAAAAATAACAAAAAATAACAAAATTTAGGGGTACTTCTTGAACTCGCCACTTTTACTTTCTATTTTTAACGTGTAAGCAAAACGAAAAACAGATTATTATAATAATAATTAGTCTAATTAAATTAAATTTTAAAATTAGTCTAATTTCAAAACGTGGCGATTCAGTATTAAGTGACCCCGCTCTGAAAAGGGAATATTTCAACTCTTAGCATATTTTTTCATTGCGAAACTTAAATTATACGTTTTATATTTCCGGGGGCCTACAATTGAAACACGAATTTTGCCAAATTGTAGAGCTTGAAGAGTTTTTAAGAAAACGTGTTAAAATCGTATTTTCAGAATGTCTGTAGCGAATGCTAGAATTTTTTGAAGGTGCGATCTTTTTAAAAACCAGCAAAGAGTTCATCACGCCCCCAAAAAAGAGGCTCGTCTTTTTTATAGCGGGATTTAAAAAAAAGTGGCGATTTCAAGTAGACCGTTAGTGGTAGTAATCCTCACACTCAATCAGGAAACGCGAAATAAAGTGTCGGCACGAGTACCTGAAGGATCTACGGTAATGGAAAATGAACGAACATGTGAACCCATTGCCCAACCCGACACCATTGATTTCTCCGACTCAACAACAGCAAAAGACTTTTGCGATAAACTTGTTTCGGATATCGCCTGTAAAATATGCTATCAAAATAAGTCAAACATATTATTCTTTCCATGTAAACATTTATCTGTGTGCGCGGAATGTTGCGAGCGCATGGAAAAATGTCCCATTTGTCGTTGTGACGTGATTTCTGCCGTAAAAGTTTTTGTGTCATGACCGGGAGTTTGAAACGCCCGGTAATAAAACAAGGAAACTCCCTTATATTATATATTTACTTTCGTGAATAATATTTCTTCCGTTATACGGTATAATAGAGACCAATGTGGACTTTTTTTATTTTTGCGTACGGAAAAATTAGATTTTTCGAAAACTGAAAAATTAATTCTTTGAAAAGATTGGTAAAAAACATAAAAATTACCCGTACAGAAATAAGTTTTTTGCGTCTGCAACACTCTGAAATGTCCCGTTAAGAAATTATTTACCCATTATGGTATCAGTATTCAGTAATCGTATATAGGGCTCGGCAACAGCCAGCTGGCCTAGGAGTTCATTTTTATGCTTGAGCTTGAGAGGACAGCCGAGCGCGGCTCGATTTTTTTAAAGCCCGAGAACACAGCCCAGCACAGCCGAGCTCAATTCTTTTTTTGTTTGAACTTGAGAGCACAGTCGAGCGGAGCTCGATTTTTTTTCGAGCCCGAGGGGACAGCCCAGCTCATTTTTTCTGACTTATGCCGATCCCTGATCGTATACATACCTGAATACCGTATGATGGTGCTCAGACTGTCCCGGTTTCAGCAATTTTCCTATGATTTGTAATGCAATTCTGGCATCACCGTCACAGTCTGAGCGTCATCATACGGTATATATTTAACTATGTGCTGATAAATTATATAATATAATCTTCGTAATTTCTGGATCATCTCAGTTTAGTGAAAAAAAGACTGTTGACTCAAGAATCTTGAGACTCATCATATGTTTTGACAGCCATCAGATAAGCAAACTCACTCGTCTCCTGACAAAAGCCATTTAACTCGTCTAGATACAGCCACATGACGTGTTTTGCGTCTGTCTGTGACATCAGTGGTTTGGGTGACTTTAAAAGTTTTGATCTTATTTTTGAGGGTTACGGCCGTTATGAAAAACTATAATGCGCGCATATGCGCAATGAAGGAATAATATATACACCCCATGCGCAGTTATCTGGCCGGAATTCCCCCTCGTTACTTTATATGGTGAGTATTTACATCTACTCGAGTGCGCAGTCTGCGCAATTATCTGACCAATATAACGTAACAAGATGTTTTGTCGACAAAACTATCGGCCAAATAACTGAGCAGACGGTTTATTGAAATCATGCGTTTTTATCTCAAGTAATTTGGAGAAATTATTTGATTATTTCGAGATAATCAGATTTTATTGTACTAAGCAAATAAGGGCCTTGTTGTTATAAATTTGTGATAATAAGTAACCATCATAAAAATCGTAATTTACTCGAATTCAACAAGTTATTTTCAAATTTGGAAGTTTACTGTACGTTTCTCCGACATCGAATACAAAAGAGATATATACCAGTTCGCTCTAGTATTTTAAATTACATAATTTCCTAGTTTTATCATCGTCATATTAAAATCTCAATTTTTCAGTTTACTATTTCCCATCAGGAACTGTCTTGAAATAAAATGAAAATTGATTTTTCAGAAATGCTGATCTGAAATGTTTGATCCAAAAAAAAATTAGATTCTCCAGCTCACCGCAACTTGTACATAGTATATGCCGAAACTGCAAAGTTTCACAAAATAGTTTGGCTTCAAGTTTGTCGGTTAGATACACCACCTAGCTGCTTAAAGTAACACCAAAATCAACCGAAAAACTGTTACTTTAACCGATAGAGACACAAAAATCAAAGTTCAACAGAGACATAGAGCCATTTTTTGGCAAACGGCAAACGCAGTGCAAACAAAAATTTATTCTCGCTAAACTACACCGAAATTTAAACTTTTCTTTTCTAACTTATGTTGGTAACATTTTAGGCTAGCTACCGAAAGAAACACAAAAAATTTTAGTCAACCCCAAGTATGCTATTTTTTCTCTTTTGTGCGGGAAAAAANCGTCCCAAAATAGTGTTCTTAGAATTAATAAAATAGTGGAAAATTAAAGACAAAGAATAAAAATGCATTATATTGTCATTTTAATTTGTTTGGAGAAACAAAAAAGGTTTATTTTTATCAATAAAATTTTATTTTTATTTTTTTTTGTTCCGAGTGCAAATTTTTAGGGCGCTAATTCAGAGAGTTAAATAAATTATTATTTCTTCATTCGAGTGGCAGCTTATAGAGAACTAAAAAATATTCAATTGGTATTAATTTGAAAAAAATCTGGTAAGCCAATAATTTTTTGTAGCGGTGTAAAAATCAATTTTGCCAAAAAAATGGCGCTATGTCTCTATCGGTTAAGCGAAAATTGTTATGTAAAGCAGCGTTACTTAAAGCAGGTAGGTGGTGTATTTTATGTGTCTTTCAAAAGATTTATTTTTCTTCACGTTTTTGTCTCCCGATAATTCGAACATTATAGGTGGTGCATCAGCGAACCTTTTTTTTCTCCATAGACACAGGGTGCGCCGTTAAGCGGCAGCGCCCACGCTATTTGCCGTTAACCGGCAGTTTTTTGACCGAAAATTTTCCAGCAAAAACGCCTACGCATGTACTCATTAAGCAGTCTATTTGCTATTAACCGGTAGGTTTCCAAAAAAATTTTTGTGTCGATTAATAGGT
>SCLG01000055.1:209014-231917 GCA_004367875.1 Oikopleura albicans
CGATAATTCGAACATTATAGGTGGTGCATCAGCGAACCTTTTTTTTCTCCAAAGACACAGGGTGCGCCGTTAACCGGCAGCGCCTACGCTATTTGCCGTTAACCGGCAGTTTTTTGACCGAAAATTTTCCAGCAAAAACGCCTACGCATGTACTCATTAAGCAGTCTATTTGCTATTAACCGGTAGGTTTCCAAAAAAATTTTTGTGTCGATTAATAGGTTATAGCGGTCAAAAGGACGAATGTTAAAACATAAATAACCTTAGACGCCTACGCATGTCCCCATTAACCGGACTATTTGCCGTTAACCGGCAGGTTTTCAAAAAAATTGTTGGTGCCGGTTAACGGCGCACCCTGTGTACGCTATTTTTGGTTCGCGTATACAAACTCGTCATCTTCGGTTATTGAGATTCTCGTTGACAAATTGTTACATTATGTAAACCGCTTTCATTTTGGAGATTGCAAACGAACGTTCAATTCCGGATTAATTAATTTGAGATGCGAACCGTTTCCTTAATCTTTTTCGAACAAAAAGATAATGTAATATTATTATATTCTTAAATATATAACCATCAAACAAACGAAAATTTTACAAAACTGGTATTTACCAAGAAGCATTATTAAACCCTCGAAACGACCAGTAAGCAATTGATTTACGCTAAAGATGTCAAAAAACTGCGGAGCTTCCTAAAGAAATTATCTTTTAAAACTGGGTATGCTAGTAATAAAAAAGACTGAAAACCTGGCAATAGGTGGCAAAAACATATTTGGAGTATTTCTGAGTTACGTAATCTCTATTTTCCATTATCTTTTATTTTGTACAAAACAAACAGGTATTTCGCAATATATTCGACTCACGGAATCCCTAATTTCCATTATCTTTCATCGCCTACGAAATTTCAACCATATGCCTGAACAACGTACGTTTCTTTTTTAAATTTTTGATCCTATTTTTCTTTATCTTTCGTCATTTTAGCCATGGCTTACAAAAGATGAAGGTACAATTAGTGTATATAAATTTAATTGAAAATTTGGCGCATATTTGCATCTTTTATATCTACCTTATTCGTATGTTACATACGGTATGTATCATATTATTACACATAATCACTTTGAAACAACCAATTTCAAAATTATTACGACCTAAATCTACTAGTGTGTCTTTGGTGAATATCTTTGTTCGATAATTTATCATGACGGCATTACAAAACTATCATGAATATCAGATATAAAACCATGATTTGTCAATGTGGTCAATTAATTTTAGTAGGTGAAATAAAATGTAGGTCAGTAAAGCATGTTTTATGGCCTAAAATGGTCAAAACTTAATTTCGGCTTGTGACTACTTGTGAAATTGTTCCCAGGTAACACTAGTTATTTATGTTGACATTAGATCCAGATTATTACGCCGTAACAAAATGTCCGTTATCCATAAATTAATGTCATTATTCTGTCAAAAGTTAATTTTCTAGAACTTTCTAATAGAAACATTCCACGCGATCCTGAATTTGGCTCGATGCACGGCCGTTTGCGGTTTTCATAAAAAAAAGAAAGACATGTATTAAATTTCTTGAATAAAGTTTGTACGAAATTGATAAACGCCGACCTATATAAGAAACAAAATAACCTGCTATAAGTGTGTCGGCTGGAACGGTCTTCAAACGTTGCGCCAGTAAAACGTCTGTTTGTGGCGGTGCATGGCACTCACTCTGTACTACAGAGTGTACCGCATGTACAGTTCTCCGTCCCTTATAGGCCATATCCTTACGGGCGCCCGCGGACCACGATATTTTCGATTTGAAAAACTGACAATTGTGAGCGATATTTTTCAGCTTTGTATCTCATTTTACCGTAGTTTTCTTTTGTCAGATGTGGTTATGCTTGATAAGGTAATTTCAACATTTTTGTTTTCACAAAAAAAGCTAGCAAATCTAGAAACTACACAAAATGCTATTCTTCTTTGAACTTTTGTTACTGGTAGTACTACTTTCTCCATAGTATTGACATAATTGATAGCGACTGAAAAATTTAACAATTGTCAATAACTAATTTTTTGTCAATTAATTCTGCAATCTCTGAAAACACATTTTCAAGCAGACACAAATAAAATAGGGCCGCTAAAATACCCTTCAATGAATAGGTTATAATTAATAATTATTTAATAAGATTAATAATGTATTGAATTAATACAACCTGCTTAAAACAAACATCAGACAATCTTGTATTTGTAGGTGTTTATATGAATGATAGTTACCATAAATACGTATAAATGTTATAGCAGTAATTATCAACAATCGTCTGATCATGTAATTCGGGCAGAACCTAATTAATATGAGCTTAATAGATCAATAACGAAATCATGAAATAATCGAAGCTTAAAAATAGAAACAAAAATTAAAAGAACAGTCCAGTGTTGATTGTGGAACCTTCTCTACAGTGTGAGTTTATAGACGTGTGTCGCGTTTTTGAACAAGTGCTATATAAGACGCGAAGAATGCAAACACGAAAAAACGTCATCAAACTTATACTGTATGTCCTTACGCAAACAGGTACGATGAGTCCAGTCCTCTATACATGTGAAAAATTAAGTTATGAAAAAAAATAATAATACAGTTTTCATGTCTACTAAATTTCAATTGTGTTAAAAATTCACCATTAATTTTTTGATATCCGATACACCACCTGCTCCGTTATTTTTCAATTTCATTTTGAAAACGCACAAAAAATGTTTAGATTTAAATCTGAAAAATAACCGCGAAGGTGGTGTAATACACTAGGTGTATATTTGTCCCATAAGAGTTTTATGAGAAAGTTAATGACGCTAATCTAGTTTTTAAATTTGTATAATATAATACAAATATAATTTGTTATAATATAATTTATATTTATTTGCTGGAAAATATAAACACACCGTAATTAAGTAAATTTTTGACGAAGCAAGTCAAAATAAAGACACTATATCACAATTTTACAATAGAATCTTAGAACCAACAAAGAAATTATTGGTCAAAAACAATTACCGGACAATATATACAGTAGTAACTAGTTTATGTCGTTGGACTTTTTTAACAGATTTGGAAAACCCCTACTGTAGGGGTCCTACAGGGGGTAGTGCGATATCGGGATTCGGAATTTTGTCTCGAAGATCCAGGATGGGAGGTTCGTGTTTTTTTTCGAATCAAAAATTTCCCCAAATCGGACTTGTTTGAAAAGTACCCGCCGAATGGACTGCCCGTGATTGAAATACCCCCTGTATCTAGGAAAACTTATCGAACCCAGATTGAGAACTTAATTCACCAGTTTATCAAAATGTCTTGTTTGTTTATAAAACTCGTTATTCAAATAAGCTTGCTATTGTTTAATGATAACTGTCAATAAAATATTGTTATACGGTATAACTTATACCGCTCATAATCCCTATGAACGGTTGGTTTATGTTGAAAAAAGTTACCAATCTGAGTTTGAGGTTGCAGTCATTTGACACATAAACGGCAGCGGGTAAATTTTGCGACATTTAAACTTTAAAATAAGCTTTTAAAGCATACAAAGTGAAAGGCCGTTTTTTCTTGAAAATGAAATAATTTCGTGGTAGATATAATTGGTGGATTATCAAAGTTGGTCATATTAGCTTCCATATTGTCATATAATAGGCTATTATATAACAATATGACTATTATTAATAGCTAATAAAAAGTTTTTAGCTTGTACTTGTAACTTGTACTAGTAGCTTGTACTAGTGAAGCTTGATTCGTGTCCAGAGATCGAAATTGGGATAGAATTTTAGTATCGGCCAAATATCCTACACGTATGAAACTTATTTCTTTCTTGATTCATCCCGGTTCTTCACACTATTTTATGTCCCGGTACAACTGATTTCCCGATTCCCAGCAATCTTTAAATCGGCCATTTTGCGATTTGCTCTCCTCAAAAACAATTACCGTCGCAATTTCGATCTCTGATTGGTTGGGGAAATGTGGCACAACGGAGCAGGTGATAAAAATATTATAGCTACTAGGGTATATTAATTTTATCACTGAAGCTCGAACACACTGTAACCTTGAAATTTTACAAAGATAATAGTGTTTTGTGATAATATTGATACCGGGTTTCTCGTCAAGTTGGTTAAACGGGACTGATAATGTGATACCCCAGCCTGGGGAGTCCCCAATTGGGACATTTCATAAAGTATCAGTGTGAATCTGGCGATACTGTCTATTAAGTTTCTCTAAAACGTGATTGTATAATTCATATTCGTACTGTAGTGATGTTTCCTGAGCCAGAAAGGCTCGCGATGTTGAATTTGCTGGCTTTTTGTTGACGGTGAGTGTGCCCTGACGCATTTTCCGAGCCGCATCCTCGCCCATTGCCTCAGTTGCGCCGGAAAAATATTCTGGAAGAAGATTTTCAAGCACTTTGAGTGACTTTGGCAGCTCTTCCAAGATGCCAACGAAAAGATAATTTCGGTCAACATTTTCCTTAAAAAGAAGTATACTTAGAAATCATCTAAATCATAAAATACACAAGGTGCGCCGTTATCTTTCTACCAAATTGAAAAAAGTGAAAGATTATGGAGAATTGAAACATCACGGCGCAGTGTTTCCAACACAAAGATATGTATCTCGAAAAAACAAATCGAAAAAGTAAAAGATAACGGGGTGAAACATAACGGTGCAATCGGTGTATATAAATATTGCACCAGAAAACAATAAGACTCAATATCTTTCGCGCTATTTGAAACACCGCTTTGCGGGACTGTTTTCTCAATTGAATGGCTTGGCTTGGCTTAATGAAGCCAAAAATATCCTGGATTGGCTTAATGAACCCAAAAGTTCTAGTTTGTTTTAGCTGTACTTAAACCAAGCCAGTTAAGGCAGGCCAAGACATTTCTGCCGCGCCCTGGTCTACGTATTCCTTGAAATAGTTGCTTACGGGATCGTCAGAATTATAAATGTCAGATTTTAGTGTAAATAACAATATAAAAGGCGGAAATGAGCTTGTAAAAAGTGCATCAAACTACGGGAAGCGTTTCCAGAGAACATATCGTAAAAGTCTACATAATATTCAATGTGGTCAATTTACTCCAATTTGTCATTTTCAGGCTGTAATATACAGCGTCATGCATGCTGTAGACCAGTGTTGGAAATGTCGAACATAAAATGAACGTCAATTGATTTAATCAATCTTTAATGAAATTCTTTATGCCCAAAACTGCAACCTTTGCCATTATTTTAAAGCATTTACCTTGGCGCGATCAAGTGCCCAGCGTCCTCGTTCCATGCATTTTGGGTCTTGACCACAGAGATAAGGCACGACCTGCCACCAAGGCTTGACGCATTCTCGGCGACGATTTGAAACGCATTCGTCAATTGTTTCACCTCGCTGATCGTCGGACAACTTTGCTTTCCCGCCGCCGCCCAGTACATTACCAAATCGCGAAAAGTAATAGAAAGACTCAAAACGAGATATGGGATCACGGATCATGTTGATATAAGCAATTTTGGATCCCATCTTGTCCCTATAATTTTTTTAATATTATTTAATGATTTTTATAATATAAAGATTTTTTTAAGAAATGTAATATTACTGGTATCATTTCTGCAAATTGATTTTTTTTGTCTTCATTTTGATGACAACGCGGCATCCTCGAGAAAAAAAAACACTTTCGGTTTTTCGCACAAAACTTTTTTCGACGAAAAACTTTTTTTGTGCGAGAAACTTTTTTCTGCGAGATGCTGCAGTGCCAATTTTTATCCAAATTTTTCTATGAGCTATTAGGGTCGATTTGGAGGAGTTTTTGGAATCTATGTCTTACTCGAAATCGACGTAATATTGATGTCGAATATACATATAAGGTGGGTGTTCATTGAGTACGTATTCTCGGAATTTTGTTTGTTCTTCGTCAGTTTTGCGCTGCTTTTCACCCGGCTCGTAAGGTGATTCAACCTTGAAATTATTCCGGCCTCCCAAGTCGTAGGCAAGTTGCGTCATGGACATAGATGCACACTAAAATACAAATAAAATTATGTAATATTACATGTACACCGCTTGTAGACGGAATTAACCCCCTTAAGTTATCAAAATGCCCGGAAGTTAACAGTCCGCATGCGTCAACTTTTCAACTTTTAGTTAACACAATGTCTACGAAAATAAAAAAAATTCCACAAGTTAACAAAATTCATGGAAGTTAACACCATTTTTACCCCATCGTTTTGTTAACTTCCGTAGACAGGTGGTTATATAACTGTTTCTTGTCCTTCTATTTTTATCCCGTAAAAACAATTTGTGCCGTGTTTTCAAAATAGGACACATACAGAAATTACTTTACTTTAATTATGTAACTTACGACATTTGCAAAATAAAACATTTTAATAATATCCGAAATAAGTGACGTGTGTAGTACAATGTAGGTGAAGACGACTCACACGGTATTATATACATATCTTAACAGGAAATGAGAAAATATATTCCGGTAACATATTTTTTTTTCTTTTTTTGAGAAACTTATTAAAATAAATGATTCGCGCGTCGTATTGTTAGTGTTAAAATGAACTACACCACCTAACCAGTTATCTTAACAAAGTTGGCTTATATTAATACTTTTTGGACCGAAACTTAATGTTATTTGTCAGATAACTGGTGAAGTGGTGTACTTTAGAATGATCAGTTCTTATTTAAATTAAGTGACATTTTTAATTTTTCCTTACCTTAGGAACTCGATTAAATATAACATAATCAATGCCATGCACCGCAAGTAGATTTCGTCTTTCTGGTTGCTGTTTTTGTACTTGTATTCGTGTATTGGATTCTATAGGCGAATCAATGAAAGCACGTGTTCTAAAATACCAAAATGAAAAAAATTCTAAAAAAGAAAATTACTGAATGTGAGAAAATATTGGTAGATTTGGTAGAAATTAAGAAATTGTGAACTTCTGGAAAAAAAGCTAACGCAGCAAAATTGTTAGGCATCTCAAACTATCTAGATTAGAATAATCAAAGATGATTTGGAGTCCAAATTTTGGACCACGAGGGCCCCTAGAGAGCTGTTTGAACCTGACAACCTACGCAAAAGAACTGATTCTAGTGCGTAGTCGGTATGACAAATTGAGCCTGTACAACTTGGCTGTACCAGTGTTCTTTCACAAATTGGCAATTTTCTGATTTCTATCAAATGTACTACACCGCCTGAGGGTTTATCAGGCCGTTTTTCTCGCTTGTGCGTTTATCAAGCCACCTAGTTTTGCTCATTTTCCAGCTAGCTGCAGCTATTTCGCCTACGCCCTTGGGGTTTATCAGGCCGCCTGATAAACTCTCAAGCGGTGTATTAATAATGCCGGATTATTGAAATCATATAAATTATATGATATGAATAACTACAGGATTATCTGAGAAAATAACGCTAGGAATGTCAGCAACGAGACCAATTGTAGGCAATATATCAATATTAGTTAATTTAATCATTTGAATACTGTAATATATGTAGACTAACCTGTGGGTAATAAACTTTACGACTGTGGTGGAACTCAAATACAGGATATACAGGCTTAGGTAAACAGCAGCAATCACAAGAAAATGATTTTTTCGAAGGCCAACAATCGTTAATGGATGTTTACATCGCTATAAAATACAATATTTAGTGATAGTCATAAATTATGATTAATTTTAGCTAAGGTTCGAAAAAAAGTAATGGACAGTCGAAAATGCCAAAAAGTGCTAGTGCAGTTCTGTTTGCATCAAAAATAGGATTTTGAAGTACTTGCCCATGAAGGCATGGTTTTAGTTTTCGCGCGGTCATCCATTTGAGGGTTAATTTATTTTTATTGACCATGCGAAGACCGAAATCATGCCTTAACCCCTCAATATCACGTAAAATGATGACCTTGGAAAATGAACAAGTACGTTAAAATCTTGTTAAGACGTACAAAACTGCACTAGCTCTTTTTTGGATTTCTTGACAGCACTTCATTATTTTTTTTTCGACCCTAAGCGTTGAATGATTGTTTATTTGGAAAATTTTATGATGAGCCACGATTCATGCCCCTTGAAAATACTACAGTATTTATAANCGTTAATCATTTTGCGATTTTTATTTCTAGATTGAAATCTGGGTTACTCGGTGCTTACCGTTGCCACATGCCGTGCCTAACGTATCATGAAAATGATAAATTATCTGGAATTATTGACTTATTTGGTTTTACAGTATACACATGTTTTACAGTAAAGTCTGTCTAAATATTAATGTAAAATATCGGCGACGAATGAATTGGAATCATTTCTTATAAGTCGAAAGGGGAATTTGTTGAAACACTTGAAATATTAGTGTACAACAAACTTTAAACGAGACGTGTCAAATACAAAATAAATTGTGAAAATAATGTGCTGGACCAAAGTTTCCTGTTTTACTTGTTGCATAAAAACACAAACAATGCCCAAATACGACAATAAAACTCTCACTAAGAAATTTTAATTTTGAAAATCCAAAAAAAAAACAAATCCAAAAAAAATCGGTACACAAAATAGATGAATGATTTTTGCTTACAGTAAGCAATTACAGTCTGTAGTGACTTGGTTTTATGATACAATTTGCAAATGTTTTCATGGGAAATTATGTCGAATTAAAAAAAAACTTATCCTAAATTAAATGCTTACTTCATATGTCGTTAATAATTTCATTTTAACCAGACATGCGAAATCGGCTATAACGACTTAACTTCTCAGAAACAACGGAAAACAACTTCATTTTTGTCTTAACTCATAAATTATGAGTCATAATGACAAAACCGTATTTGGGCGAATACAGAAAAGGGCAAAATCTGAAAATGACAAAAGTTGAAAGGGTGAAACCTCAATTGCATTTTACTTTCCGAATGCAAAATTTATTGTCGACCATTATTTAAAAATAAATTTCGGTTACCAAAAATAAAACAATTTTCATGATTTTTCCTTTTCAGTTTTCGCCACTTTCATTTTTCGCCACTTTCAGTGTTCGCCCTCTTCTGTCTTGACCCAAATCAGGTTGTGACTTAATAATTTGTTAGCTGCATATTATACATACAGCTTAAATTATATATACAGCTTAAAGCTAAATATTCTACATTAGATAGGGTACTTAACGATTAGTTTTCTACATATTCTGCTGATTTTTCTCTTTCGTCTCATTTTTGTGCGTTTAATTTTCATTTGAAACTCTTTAGCTGGATGGATCGCTTATAAATGAGTGTGAGAAAATGTAAGTTGCGGAGGACTTAAACATTATCGGTAATCTTATTAATGGTTCAACTTCATTCGTTATTTCAGAACGATAAAAAATGATACCAAATCGGTACAAGGCCAGTTTTATGATCCGTGAAACAGAGACCCTGATCTTGATTTTGATAATTTGAAAACGAAATCATCGATCCAATTTAAAGAAACGACGCCGAAAAAGTCCATTTTCTGTGGTCTTAGTTTGCTTTTTCACATTTTGCTCAATTTTCTGTTGTGGGTGCTAGAATGTAACGATCTTGCAATAATATGACCCTTTTTGGCAAATGTATACCATATACGGTATATCTGCTTCGGTTCGTTTGGTCCCTATTAAGATTTTTTTTTTGCTAAAACTGTCCTCTAATTATTTTGCGCTAATAGTTAGTAAAAACTGTAAAAAAATCAAATCCTTAAAATGTCTATAGTGAGCTCTAAAATTTTTTGAAAGTCCAAAAAATTGACTTTCCAGAGCTCGCGACAAAATTTTGACGAATTTAATTTTTCCACATTTTTTACTAAATTTCCAAGTTCTACAATTTGAAAAAATAAGTTTTAATTAAATGGGTCCAAAATAATTAAAATAATCAAAAAAATTTGCTCGGAAAGGGTAAGTACCCTAGTAAGGGTAATTACCCGCGGGTAACGGGTTAAATCGCGGGTTACTAAGTGAAAAAACAAGGGTACACAATCCGACGACCTCTGCCCCTTAGTTATGGGCCATAACTTATGGGATATTTCGGATACCCGCTAGAAACGAATATATAACAGAAGAGGTTTAAACACGAGAACGGGTTTCAGATAAGCATAAATGGTCTAAAAATATAATGGCCAAATAAATTTTTTTCACGTGCACTTTTTGAACAAAAACATAACGACTCAGTCTAAGTAGTGGAGTGAACTGAAATTTAATGATTCAGAATCACATCGAAAAGTAATCAATTACTGTTCAGTTAAAGACCGATGAATATGCCGTGAGTGAATAACCATAGCTTAAATATTGTATTTTTAGTATTTTAATTACGAACCGGAAATCACTTTAATTCGATAATAAGACCAATACGTCAAATACGTTAATTTACTCACTGGTAGGCGTCCATTATATCCCCTTAGCATTTACAGGGTGTGGTATTTACGGTGACAGACAAATGCATGCATATAGTCGGCTTTACCGTGTCTTTGACACCCATACGTAAAGTTCCTTTAACAATTTATGACCCCCTTAAATAAAGTGGGCTTTTTGAGAGCAAAGCTGACTTTAATTATCAACTGCCAACGGTGATAAAAGTAATTGTTGGCCTCGGAAGTCAGTGTTTTTGAGTTTCCCGCGAAGCACCGAGTAACCCAGATTCCAAAATCAAAAAAATCAAAATGATTAACGAAAATAAAGACTCACATTATTATAAATACTAATAGTAATATCATGGCTCACCATAAAACTTTCCCAAAAACCAATCATTCAACGGTAATTACTCTCTTGAGAACATTTTCGGGTGTCTATTGACATTAGTTTTAATGGATAATTTGTAAATATGTCAGCAGTTTCTTCCGTTTATTATACATATTATTGTGCAATATAATTATCATTTTTATTATTTATTTTAAATAAGTCAGCATTTTGCACTAAACGTACAGGTAGGTGAAAGACACACATTAGAACTTATAACGCCATCTGGTTAATACCGGAAGCTCGCTCTAGAAAATTAAGGAAATATTTCTATCAACGTTTTTATTGAGAATCTGTTCAGTCTTAGGCCGGTTAGATAAAACTTCCAACCGGGCGTCACCTATTCCGTGCAAATCCTTTTTTGGTGAAGGGTACTTTCGCGACCATTTGTAAACCCCGTTTATGAGTACGAAAGTGCGTTTTGGGGTCGCGAAACCTTCTTTTGAACAACGATTCGCGACTGAATGATGTGCTCGCGAAAGTACTCATAAATGGGTTTTTTCGCGACCATTTATGGTACCCTACTTTTTTCTTTAAACCACTTTTTTGTAAAAATTTCTAGCGCGGCATACAATGAACGGATTTTCTTGATTAGGATTTTATTTGAAAGGTCTATCCTTATTGTCTTATCGAGGTGATGTGCAACCTCTACCGATTTAAACCGGGTCCTCCACGGACACAAACGTAAATCAATTCGCTGACCAACTTTGAGAAAACGATTATGAGGCGCGTGGGAGTTATTTTTTTTTATAAATCTGTTTCCATGATGGTGATCCTAATGAAACGTACTTACTTTTCATTTTTTTTTAAATTTTTCTTCTAACGAAATTTTTTTCACTAGTTTATAACCAATTTTGCGTTATTGCTTGTTGAAAAATATTCGACTTCTTCTTAGAACAAAAAATTCATAGACACTGTGTCGCTCAGGGGTTAAATTTTACAAATTCGTATAGGGTTAAATATGCACACTTAAATGAAGGTACTCGTAAAACTTTTAGTTTTTTATGGAAAATTTCATAACACCCAAAAAATAACACCGTGAAACAGTTCATTTTCTTAATTTTTCTCAATTTATTGAAAAACAGTGCTTCTGGACACTTATAGCTGAGTTGGCCTTCAAGAATAAGAAATTTTAAAATTAAAAAAGGATTGCGGGTAAGTTTGACACTGCGGCATTTTTATATTTCTGTTTTTTCCAGTTTTCACTTTTTTTCTAGTCACCAGAAGTGACCGGAAATGAAAGACAATAAAAAATATTTAGATTGCAAAAACAATTAGCCAAATCCATACATAGCAAAGTGAGATATCGCAGTTTTAATGTCAATTAGTAATTGACTATATACGCTTCTTAGGAGTTAAAAATCAGAAAAATGACGGCTTTATTAATTAATTATTATTATTAATTAAAGCACAAAATGGTTAATGCAATTATTTCGGCAGGAAAAGCGCACCCTGTGTATAACTATAAAAACGCTAAATAAAACTAGGGCCTATACGATAGTGAACATCTACGAATCCTTCAGCTAAAGAGGAAAGCTTGAAATAAATATAGACTAGTCTCGTCTGAAACAATTATTTCCGGCGAGAACTGTGGAGCTAACCGCGGTTGAGGCAATCAATGCGGCCTATGAGACCACATTTTGCCAATGGGGCCATTCATTATATTTGTTTCTTCCTTTTTAAATAAATCTTATAGTGAGGTGACAGTCAAATTTTATACTATCAGTCCTGGTACAAATTATACGAGCAACTTTATTCATTCAAATTGTGATCGGAATTCTAGAACCTGAAATTTTCTAGAAATTGTTAGTAAAATTATCTTCACCATGCTCGATAAAACATACGTGTACCGAAAGAGTGGAGAGAAAGTTCGATTTGAAAATGCAAAGGCAAATGGGACCATCTAGAATTGACACCGAAATTTTTCATGTGGCTAGCTGAGTATCGAGGACTTTTCTAAGATAATTACTATTAGTAATTAATACTATTAGGAATTTCTGATAACGAGAAAATGGGTAATAACAAAAAACAATGTTTGATGAATCATCGGTGAACATTGTTTTTTTACAGTTTTCAAAAGTTCTTTAACAGTCATGCGCATATTGGGTAGCTAGCTACCCATTTTCACTTTATTTCTAAATAAAAAGAGAACGGTTTTTGATAATAAATAACGGACAACGGATTTGAATTAAAAAACATCTTCGTTTTTATATAGAAGAAAAATATTTTTTTTTATAAACTTGTTTTTACGTTTTGTTTTTACGTTTTGGAAGACGAGGGCTAAGGTTGAAAATCACCCCTGAGAAGAACAGGGCTTCAAAATGAAATTATAATCAAAAAAATCTGTTCATTGTTTGGCGCGCTGAAGCAAATTGGGTAGCTAGCTACCCCAGATGCGCATGACTGTTATAGTAAACTCGATGCGCATGACGGTTAAAAACAAGTTTACATAATGACATGATATCCCAGATAAGTATGTACATACATTATTTTGCATATTTCTGTATATCTGTTATTGATTTCAACAATACCGTAAAATAAATTTTTGCTGAATTTCAAGTACATATCTTGTAGTAATAATTCTTCAGCGAATATATAGCTTAAATTTATCCCAAACGTGTCATTTTAATTACATAATATTGGCTGGCGTATTGCCGTATATGTCTAAATATTTTAGCACCGTAATTCAACGACTAATAAAAATAACGGCAGGTAATTTTTAACTGTTTGAAAATAAAGTCCAATAATCTGTCTACAAATAATTCAATAATTTAGATAATTTAAAAATGGTACTTTTCTTTGTTTACAAAAACGTATTACCAATCAACCAGAACAGGAAATACAGTGGATCCCGAATATGAAATAAGAAATTAAAACGAGACATTTTGGCGCTAAAGAGCATTTTCACCGTCAAAGTTCTACCAAGTCGAAAACAAAAATCTCTAGCGGCAAAATGTGTAGCGCCTATCATATTTTCTTTCTCATATTTATGCCCTACGGGTCAAAAATGCATCCTACATGTGATTTTCGGAAAAAATGTTGGTGTCAAAAACTGTATTTTTTTTAAATACGAAAAAGGTCGCTAATTCATGTGAATCGAGAAAAAAACTTTTTCTTGAGTAGAAAATGACCAAATTTCTGGAAACGATTGTTTAATTAACGATTGTTTAATTAAGGCCTGATCAACCAAAGACAGCCTATTTAAATACAAAAAAAATGGTGACCCTTGAAGCTCACATTATAGCTGTTTTCTGAGAAAACTCAACCCCTCTAACCAGTTATCTTTAAAAATTGGGGGATATTAACACTTTTTGGACTAAAACGTAAACAGATTTCCAATTATGTAACCAAATGCGGCAATTGAAATTCCCTACTCATTTATTTTAACAAAATTCATTTATCGTAACAATTTTTCAGCAAAATACTTGTTAAGATAACTGGTTAGGTTGTGTTTGTTATTTAGTAAAATACGACGGAAAAATATGTTTCCAAAAATAAGAAAACTTTTCACACAGCCCACCCAAAATATATCCACTCGGACGGAAAACTCTACAATAACGACCGGACAACAAACCCGAATATCGTAAACGTTTTTTTTTATGTTTTCTTATTGTTTTAAAAACAAAACTTAAACAAAAACTTACCATTTTATTTGATTCTCTATTTTTTTTTCTCGCTTCAAGTTTGAGAGCTGAAATTCAGATTATAATCCGGTAAAAAGTTAATATCTAACATCAATCGGATCTGCACTAATCTGATGACGATATAATAATTGTTGCTCTAGGACACCAGATTTTTCAGGGTCGATTTTTTGTCAAGTTAACGATGATGAAACTTGCGCTCCAAGATCTGCGTATTAACACCGGCAAATGATTCGGGCCATAAAATAGTGTATTTGTGTTTCACTTGTAATAAAACTTGAGTTTAACGTTAACTCACTTGATATTATGAAGGAATTAGGGGTCATTATACAAAAATATATATCTACAGACCTGCGATTTTTCTTGATATAGGCAATTTTTTTTAAATAATAAAATCCATTTCTGAAAGCGTTTCTAAGCTTAGCTAGGCTTAGCTAGGCTTAGCTGAACCAATTATATCAAGCTAAGCCAACCATTCACCTTGGCTTATGTTAGCTAAGCCAAGGTAAGCCAATAGGCAATTCTGGCTAAGGTGAATTAAGCTAAGCTAAGCCAATTGGAAAATGGGTTATATTTTATAACCTAAGCTAAGCCAAAATATAAGCCAACTTTCCCGAGCCCTGGACCGTCCATTAGTCCAAATTGGGACTAAACGCCCTTGTGACCATTTCAAGCTTTAATTGAAAAAAAAAAATCGGTGTCCTTTTATGTTTTACATTGTTTATTGTAAGCGAAACACCTTAATTGTCTGTAGCACTTCCAATTTTCAACGCGGGGGAAGAATTGTCTATTTTAAAATTACTTTTCTATGTTCGGAATCGGACATGGGGAAAATGAAGATGCGTTGTATTCTTCAGTTTCTCTTTTTTCTTCAGTTCTGATTTTTATTTAGTGTTTGTAGACATCTCGACATTTTCTCTATTTTCAGTATATTCTTAGGCAAGTTTTTCCGAAAAAATGACCATTTTTGGGTACCATACATTTTGACCCGACAGGCCCAACTGACGTGACATATAGAGAGAAAACGCGCACGACGACACGGGGCCAAAATGGCCCATACTTGGGTACACACATGTATATCGTGCTGAGCATTTTAGTGAGGTGACCTTAATTTCACAGCTGCGTAGCACCTTTCAAATTTTTCCAATTGTAATTCTTGGAACTATTTTGGTTTGTTTTTAAATCATAGTTCTAAGAACTTAGTTCCTAATTTGTTCTCTTTATTATGCGATCAAAGCGTTTTTTTACTTTGAACTGAATTCTTTAGCGCCCTCTAGAATGTAGTCACAGACTTCTACTGTATTCCATAAAGTATAATTCGAAAATAAACCAGAAGTTAAAAATTTATTCATTTTTTTATTTTTTATAAAACATAACAATGTCAGTCTCAAATAATATGCGTACTGACCTCAGAACAAGTGTACTGGTTTGAATGTTATTAGTGAGATTTTTTTTTTATTATTTTACATTAGTTTTAACTTGTGGACCTCCTAATTTTCCTAGCCATATTTATTTCTCATAAAAATTGTTTAATTACCGGCCAGGCGGTAAAATTAGTATTATTTAACGGTCTCTTAGCTCAGCCTAAACTTGTTTCGTTATTGGTGCATCTTCGTACCGGTATATTTTAGTGTACTTTTTTTGTTCAATAGTTCAATTGTTTAATTAAATTATGATGGTACAAAAAACAAACTATCGTTTTTTTTTATAAAATTTCATGTAGGACTGTTGAAATATGAAATATAAATGTAGAAACATAAAAGGGTTGGTTAAAAGGCCAACCATTTGGAAATGTTATTCGGAGGTGGCAAAAAATACGCATGGGAGGGCAGTTTCGTTTTAGGTTGTATATTTTTTCTCATACAATTAAACTAGACCCAAATTTGGACTAAGTGACAACTGGGAGTTAAATAGATAAGAACAACAACAAAAAATGCGGTTTTCTACACGGGGCCGGACAAACGTCCGGGGGTCGTGTTTTGGGGTTAAGGGTTTGTCCAAAGATCCTAAGCTCTGAGTAATCGTCTTTATCGTTTTGTTTGATCTGCAAATTAAATGGATTACCGTAAAAATATGCGTTAGGAGTTCACAGTCGATTATTTTTCTGTATGGTGGCTCAGATGAGGCATAACAAACAATCTGAAATACATTAAAAAACATTGTGCTTATACAACAATACTGTATCAGCAAAGTTACGGATATAATATTTAAATTGTCATCTACTCGTAGTACTGTTGTGGGTCGTCAGTTTGTCACCGAGCCCGACGCGGGTCTTACTATACCGTACTATACCGGTAGATAAGACCGAGTACTGTTTCAAAATTAGTCATTTTGAATTGCAAAACAACTTGCGTTGTAGCCGTAATTTACTCAAGGTCCATAAGTTATGAACCATAACAAAACTCTAACTTCGCGAGGCTTTGTGACCGGAGAACTGGTCTTTCCTTTGTGACCTGAAAAATTCAATGAACTGGTATTAACCAGAAACCTACCCTCATTTGTTTTCCAGATCGCTGTCGCATAGTATCAAAATTTAAGCAAATTTTTATTCATATTTTTTATTGTTTTATTCAGCTAATTTTATTCCCTGATCATATTAATTATATCCTGAATGCGATTAGATTGGTTAAACTCAACAAAAAGAATTGTGTCATTCTAGTTTAATTTGGACCCGTAAACGACCTTCATTTCCCCGAAAAACGCTGATGTGGGTTACTCAAGATTGTAAATTCGTTTTGACATCTTTACTACTTAGGCCGTTCTGGCTGCTATGGTGATTGACCTATTTTTTTTCTCTAATTTTGAGCCTGAGAGAATTTACAACAACTTCTTTGAACAAATGAGCAACCTATCATTAACGTGGCCACATTAATTCAAAGAACGATAAGAATAATTGTGAAATTCATTATGCTTAATTTGTCGTGAGAAGTGTTTTTTTTCAAGTTTATTAAACTCGTAAAAATAGCTTCGACTGTAAAATTACCCGGGTCAAAGAGTTTATTGAAAATATTCGACGGAAACTTTAACTCAACGGACTACCAGCATATTTCGTCCATCTTATGAGGAGCAAAGGTGGAAACCGGGCTCGGCATAATTCAAACAACCAATAAACTGTCCTAAGCTGGCCTGTCGAGCTAAAAAAGGACTTGTCCTGAGATGAATTGGCCTGTTGGGCTCGAAAATTAAAAAGAGCTGTCCAGAGCTGAGCTCTTGAGCTGAAAAAAAAACAATTGAAATAGACTGTCTTAAATTCGCCTGTCGAGCTGAAAAATTGAAATGAGTTGTGCTCAACTAGCCTGACGAGTTAGTAAATGAAAATCAGCTGTACGGATCTGTCCATTCGAGACAAAAAAAAATAAAGTAAATGAAAATGAGTAGCCTGAACTGGCTTTTCGGGTTCAAAAATAACAAAAAGCTGGCCTGTCAAACTGCCCAAACAGCTGTCTAGCTGGGAAGGCTATTGCCAAACTCTGGTAGGAGGTGCTATTAAAGACTTCGAAGGGCCCGGTGGATTTTAAACCATGCTTAATTTGTTAGGTTTATTAACCACCTGCGCAGTTATCTTGCAAAAGTATTCACCAAAAATCAAAAGATCACTGCCCAAGCGTAGGCGGCAGAAGAAGAACGGCATCATGAATTCCGACCTTAGTGTGATGAAATACTGCGTATCTTTTGGCTAGTACTAATGAACTTGAATTTGATGACAAAAAATAACTCGATGATTTTAAAACGAAAAAAGTTATTATAAAATCTCACAATAAGAAGTTTATGAAACGACAATCGATAAAAAATGTGGGAAACAAAGTTATTCTTCAAGTTTATCATCAAACACTCCACAAATCTATCGCTCATAATTACACCATTATTACAAGCGAGGCACTTAGTAAGGGTAAAAAAAAACGTTAACAAAAATATGTCTCATTATTTGGGTCATGAGATCTAACGGGGAAACTTAACAATAAGATCAAAGGGAACTAATTAATACTAATCGTATTCCATTTTATAGGGGATAATGACTACGTGTGAAAATAATGGTGTCGATAAATCGTGGCGCTATTTGGACAGGGGTTAAGGAAACAACGCACAAAATAATATGATTTGTAAGGTGGCAATAACGCTCAAGGTAAACGGGTTTGATAATAATTACCCTAGATAGTAGCCTACTATTAGTAGGGTATACCACTGTTATTAGACCAAACTCACTTATTGGAGGTCAAGCGGTAAAATATACAGCAAATGGTGTCTCGTGTTGGCAATAAGTTATTGCATAAGTTATGATGAGCTATCATTCGTTAACATTATGGTTATTACAGGAGGTAGTCCAATTCCGGGAAAAACGAGAGTGAGGTAATATGGCGACCATTTGGGCCGCCAATAATTGTTTATGTGATTTTGGCGACCACAAAATTGGTCGCCAAGTCCTGTCTAAGAAACCATTTGGTGTTGTTCAAACTATGATTTCGCGACCAAGTCGTCGCCAAATGGTGGTTTTGAGAAGACTTGGCGATCACTCTTGTGGTCGCCAAAACCACTTAAGGTATAAGTTTTTGGGCGAACTAAAATGGTCGCCAAAATACCCTTCACCAAATAACGCGAGTTCGCCCCTTCTCCAAAATACGATAATTTATTAGATAACAACAACAGTTTGACCATAATAACTTTACTTACTAGGCCTACAATTATCATTAGACAAAACTCACATACATGTATGGGAAACAGGCTATTGCAGGTCGAATGGCAAATTATATAGCCGGTGACGCGTTTTCTCATTGGTCACTTATCTTGTTGAAACTTTTCACAACGAAAGTCAAGCGCGCTTAAGCGAGTGGCTTTGGCGACAATTATGTTGAATAATGCTTAGTAAAATAACCAGTATTACAGTTACTGTACACCAGGTGCCCGTTATCTTTCAAAACCAAGATGAAAAAAATTATGAAAAATTGAAAGATTAACAGTCCTTAAAATTGAAACATAGGGTATGAGACAAAACGGCGCACCTGGTGTATACTTAGGAATATACATGTATATATATATAAAAATATTTCATATGAAACGCTGATAAAAATGGACTATTAAATACTTTAATAAAACAATACAGAAAATGCAATAATCAGGTATAATGATATAGTGGAAGTGAGCGCTGAATTGGGGTTTTTAGGTTTTTTCGTATTAAATCGAATAGGAACCGAAGTTCTGACTGGTTGGCCATTCGATGACCGCGCAAAGGTCACCGTCACAATTTCCATTTCTGTTTCGGACTTCTCGATGGTGTCTGAAATACAAATATTATTAATTTATTAAAATGCGAGGCAAAAGTTGCTTTAACTCATACCGTCATATCGCCTGTTTTGAGGCTTTTTTCGCCATTATTTTTTTTCTCTTTATAAATTAAGCTGAATATAAATAAAAATAAAATTTTATAAAGCTCTCATGCATGTAGGTAAAATTAACAGATAAAGATTTCAGCCATATATAAAAATAACTCATTGTATGTGATCCAGTTTGATGCGTAGATTACGTTGATGAAATCAAAAAAAAAATAAAAAAAAGGAGACACATTTTGGCATTACGTAGCATTTTAGCGGCTATTTTCGTGATTTTGTTACTTTTTGTCCCATGGTATTTTTCGTCCAAGAATTTTTCGTGCAACAATTTTTTCGTCCAACAATTTTTTCGTCCATAAATTTTTTCGTCCAAAATACGTTTTCTCAAGAAACATTTCAAAACTATTTTTTGTAAAAAAAAAGTTTTGACGAAAAACTTTTTGGACGAAAAATATCATTGGACGAAAAGTAACATTGGCAAAAGAAAACTCCGGCATCCTCCACTGCCAAATCACATATGTGGTAAAAATTGAAACGTTTATGATTTATACCTTTAATATCTGAATAACTCATCCATTTTTCCGTTCCATATACTCGAAACATTATATCATTGTAAGTGTACAAGGTATTAAATTTCCACTTTCCGTTCACGACCTTCGCACCCGGTTTTGGCAAATGATATTCGATATTTTTCCTTTCGAGATCTTTGAGTTCAAAACTCAGAGCATATTTGAAAAGTCCAAAATCTTTTTTGAAGTCATCTTCATCGAAAATATCCCAGGATTTTGCATTGTCCAGTTCCCATGTTGCATTTTTGGACGCGCGTTCCGACACTGCATAGGCCCGGGGAAACATTTGGTTCCATAAAAACTCTTCCTTGATTAACTCCTCGCCCCACAGACAGCCCGAAATTCCGACAATATTTTCGGGCTTGTTTAATGGCGTGCATTCGAAGGTGCCGTCAGACTCGCACCCATTTTCAATTTTATTTTCCCTGAAAACATGGTTCTCAATGCAAGTTAACATTTGAAACTGGGAAAATATTTTTCTAGTCTTAATCGTCGAAAGGCTATTGGGTCTAAAGGGTAATATAATATTACTAATATTTCTCAAGGAAAACGCGAAATTGGATACAGACAAAAATGGAGAAAAGTTAAGTGGATAAAAAGTAATACGTCTCCAAATTTTTAGAAAAATTTGTCACTTTCAGCTGTTTTTTGTCATCTAATTTTGTATTTTGGATAAATGCTCCATTTAGTCGCACAAGAGACATACGGTCCCTGATGCAGTAGATATTGATTGTCGCGACCACAAGAGTTAATTTTTGGATGCCATGAAATTAAGAACCCTAACAATAATCGTATAAACCGTTTTTATACATATCCATTGGACGAAAAGAAAATGTTTTCCAAAGATTTGAAAATCGAGTGGCCCATAATAATCCTCGTGCGTTTGGATCCGGATACTGCGCATGGTCCAAATAAGTGTGCGTTGCAGGTGCTAGAACCACATCGTATCCCTTATTGGCTATGCGTTAGATTTTTAAGATGTTGATTTACACCGTCTGTCAACGGAAGTTAACGCCCCCTAAAGTTAACAAAATACCGGAAGTTAACAGGAAGTTAACTTTTAGTTGAAACATTGACGATTAAAGTTAACAGAAATCCTGGAACTTAACCAAATTCATGGAAGGTAACACCTTTTTTGAAAAAATTTAAACTGAAGTTATATTTTGATGTGGGTAATGTCTAATTGCGTTTTATATTATTAATATGTTAACAAAAGATCGAAAACTCCTTTCTGGCGCCAAAGAGAAAACAAAAACGAGTATAAAAACGAGTCAAAAGGGAAATCGAATTGGAAAAGCATTATGCAAAAACTCGAAAAAGCTTTAAATAATATTTACAAGACGATATAGTAAAATTATAACAAAACGCCCCTAACCAGTTATCTGAGCAAAATTGTATTTAGAATTATCTGACCAAAATCAATTATTTCGAGCTAAACAGTTGTTAAGATAATTGGTCACGTCTCATCTTTTCACATGTTATATACTACTAATGAATACATTTTTAATATCTACTGGCCATCATATATCCAGTCGTAGGTGTGTCCCGCTCCAGCCACATATTATTCCAGTGATAGGCGGTTAGTTTTGTCTTTTGCAAATCAACGCCCCATTCCGAGGGGTCATAAATGTCATAGAGCCCCGTGTTGCCCTTTTCGTACTCCCAAACTTCTTCCCACCCGTCAACATGAAATCCTTTATCCGCCACCATTTTCACATATTTTTTGAAAAAATCATGAAGCATATCCTGCCCGTCTTGTCCGGCTTTGATGAACTTTTGACAGGCTTGGCTTCCGTCCCACTGTGAGATATCGGTTTCATCGCCGCTGAAATTGATAATTAAAAACACTGATCATTTAAATTAAGGAAGTAGATGTCCAAGTTAACAAATCACAAGTATTCTTATTATGTGACATAAGTTATGTCACATAACTTAGGACACATTTGACGCTTTACATAAAAATGGACATAAACCAAAGACTAGTAATCTAATCTCTATAAAAACAGGGCAGAGGTTAGCAGTGGACAAGTAGGCCAAATTATTGTATAAGTTTGTCCGTTAGTTACCTAGACATGTCCGTATAATACGATAGTTTATCTTCTATTAGATTGCCTGACTATTTTTTTATATTATTACGACAATGACGTATATTTCAGGACGATAAATCATATTTTCGTATATTAATTACACCACCCGACCATTTGAAATAACAGTTTGCATTTGGAATAACAATTTGCATTTGACATAACACGTTTTAGGCAATTTTTTTTTGAGTGTTTCCGCCTACGCACTAGTTGAAAACCATTTGAAACCCCTTTCACTAGTCCGACCTGTTAAAATAGAACCCACTATTCGGAAAACCTACGCACGTACTTTGTAACCTTTTGTAATAATAATTTGCATTTGAGGTAACACTTTTTTTTGAAAAAACGTATTATTTCAAATGGTTAGGTAGTGTATGTTTTATAAAATTTTTTTTTTAATTTATTGAATATTACATAAGTTAAGTATTCTGATGTTGATGACCCATAATTACGATTTGTAACTGAAAAATGATATAAATTACTAAAATATTTTTCATATGGCAATTTCGGTCATATACCTGGAAGAGTTTTCCCCCGTTTTTGCAAGGATAGTATATTTACTCGATGATTTATGATTTTGTATGATTTATAAAAAAAAAT
>SCLG01000055.1:233051-243322 GCA_004367875.1 Oikopleura albicans
TTCAATGAAAAATGAATTTTTTTTCAAAAAAAATATTTTTAGATTGTTAGACTCCCTGAAAAAAATGCTTCTCGAATATCGATACGAGAGTTTTTACAAATTACTATAAAGTTTCGTAAATACGAAAAAATGGCGGAGAAAGATGCTTTCTCTCTCTTTTTTGTAATATACTTATTTCCTCAAAGTTGGTCAAAATTAATTGAAATTTCACATGTAGAATGCTAATTTTTTTTCCAACAACTTTAGTTAAGACGTCCAAAAAAAATTCCGTCTCCTTAAGGAAGTCTTATACTACACATGGGAACCTGACTTTTTATAGTCTCGTTTGTGTAGAATAGGCCCTTGGCGCTCATTTTTATTTTTTTTTTATTTCTCTCGTTTTTCCTTTTTCTGGAAAAATGTAAGTAGGATTGGGTCCATGCCCATTCATCCTCTAACCAGTTACGTTTACGCCAGTTATCTCAACAAAGACGTGGGTTCAAAATGTGGGTTATCTTAACACTTTTTTGGAGCGAAACGTATCGCGTTTTCCAATTATCAAACCAAATGTCCTACCCAACTGGGCCCAGTTATGTTAACAAAGTTCAATTATCTTAACACTTTTTGAGCACATTTGGCATAAAGATAATTGGTTAGGTGGTGTAGTCTATATTATAACATTATATTTTGTATACAATATATTTTGTATATTGACTTCTTAAAATGTTGAATAAAGTTTAACTCGGAAAGAGTCCCGCAAAGATTTCAAGATGAGAGACTTCTTTAATCTCTTATTTTCTCAATAATATTAAACACTCAAAGTTAAATTACGCTGTCTTTAATTTTATTTGGTTAATACAGATGCAACCACTGATAAATCAAATATTGCCGGACATTAATTTAACGGCGACTTTGATTTACTCAGTACCACTGAGATTTTATAGTCGATGGAAACTGGAATTTGTCCAATTTGGTTTTCAAATCGTGCGTGAGAACGACAATTATTAATTTATCAAGCTAATAATAATATTTTATGTCTCCCTTATTGATAAGATAATTATGTTTATGTTAGCTCCCAGGGAGAAATTGGTGTAAATTTGCATGAACCACTTCAAAATGCCCAAAATTCTGCGAAAACCATGACATATTCGGGTTAGTGTCCACCAGTGGTGGAAAAGTTGGCCAACGATCCAAATTTTCTCAACGCCGAACGCAAGCGTTGGTGAACGGTTAAATTTTTCCCAATGCAAGCGTTAGCAAACGCTTGAATTTTTCACAACGCCCCCTTCCCCGTCGGAGTTAATTTCTAGAAGAGGCGTATGACATTTTTTACAGATGTTTCTTACTCAGAAGATGTAAAAATTTCAAAAAAAACTTTGATTTGTGAGGCGTTGCGGTTTGCAAGTATGCAAAAAAAGCAGTTTATATATTTTTGAAAAGTTCACTGTGAGGTTAACGATTTCAAAATGTCCGAATCTAAACGGAATTTACGAGTGGTATTCAATTTCGTAGAGCATGTGTCAAGTGGGTAATCAGTTCTGGTGAAACTAATTAAAACTTCATTAAGAAAATAGCTACGTTGTTATCTGAGAAAGTATCGCGTGTTCACGCTGAGACTGACGTGGTGAAGCCAAAAAAGCGTTGAAAAGGTTAGGAACATTGGCTTTAAAGCCCGTAAGTTCCAGTACTGACACACGGTATTTTAAATCGTTTTGATGTGACGTACCATTGGGATCATGACAACGATTTGATCCAATCTGAGTTAATTCGGGCAAACCATCAATTTCCAATCGCCAACCTTCATCATCCGACATGCGCATATGTAATTGGTTCAGCTCCACTCTCGACATCACCTCTAGTAAATTCATCACCGGCTCGATGCCATGAAAATTGCGCGAATGGTCGAGAAAAATTGCGCGGGTTGGAAATCGTGGGCCGTGAGAGGCTATCTCACCGATAAACATCATAGCCTCGTCGTCGGTATTTAATTTGTTAATTAGCTTTGGACAAGAGTGCCAACAGTGGCGAATAAATTACATACCGCGTACTTTACCCACCTGCGCAGTTATGTTGACGTAATGTAACATTTCGTCATATTTTTTGTAATATTTCGTCATTTTTCTGCGAAATTTCGCGATTTACATTTTAGCAAACCCTACTGCGTACTTATGTTGTCATTTTTTGAAAATACTTTGGCAGCATACCAAAAGTTATGTTAACACCAGTTATTATACCAAAGTTTGGTTATCTTAACATTTGTTGATCAAAATGTATCGAAATTTCCAATTATCATACCAAATGCCGTACGCAATTACACCCAATAACCCGTTTTGTTAACAACATCAAACGTCAAAAACTATTAACCTAATAGAATTGTGTTAACATTATGGGGTAGAGCGTGTAGTTAAATAATTGAAAATCGAAGTTTATCAAATCCCAAAAAGTGTCAACATAACGGAATTTTGTTAACATAACGGGTTATGTGGTACAGTCAGGGGTCTCTCGATGTGCATTTTCGATAATCGAGAATTTCTCGATAATCTCTCGATAATCGAGAATTTCTCGAAAAACGTGCACATGGATTTACCCCTGACTGTATATCTTAACGATTTTTCGGCAAAAAAGTTGTTAACATAACTGGTTAGCTGGGGTTTATTGTAAAAGTTTGGCACCCTAGCTTTGTCAAAAATACCATTGCTTCATGAGCAGCATCGCAGTTTGCGACTGTTAAACGCATGGATTGGGAAACACTTAACCGCCAGGAATAATCACTCGTGAATCCGACTTGAACTTCCCAAGCTCGGCATCCATTTTCATTGCCACCCATTATGCATTGAGGCCCTTGTTGGACAGCGCTCAAAGCAGGACATTCGCATACACGTTGGTTGCCTGACTAAGGGTTAAGTTGTGAAACAGACTACACTAGGTACACTGTTCTCTTTCCGAACCAAATTGAAAAAAAACTTGAAAAAATAACGGCGAAGTGGGTAGGCTTTTAAAATTTTACTAAAATGTGGACATGTGCATAGGTCGGCAGGAATTGACTTACCGAGTGAAAAAAAAGAGTGTACCCTTCCATACCCTACCATTGAAAGTTTTCCGAGTTTTTCCTTGTCCGCGGACAAGGGTACAAAATCTGCCGACCTCTGGACATGTGTCAAAAATGTCCCAAAAAACGAAAACATAACGGGACAAATGAGCAAAATGAACGATACCGGGGTCAAACATAACGGTGCACCTAGTGTACGTTTTCGTTTTTTTGATGGTCCTAGTTCTAAGATGTTGGCTATAAGTAAACATATATTTTAATTGTAAATAAGACTTCCCACAAATTTGCCGAAACCAATTTTTTTGTTTACCGTATGGGGACTCTCAGACTTTAAGGCTTTGGGCAATTTTCCTATGATTTGTAATGCTATTTTGGCGTCACCGTTACACTCTGAGCGGCTCCATACGGTATATTTAAAAAATCGACGTATTAATTAATTAATATTTTTTTTAAATTAGAACTTAAGGTGGCAAGGTTCGAGCGGCAAACTTGTTTTTAATACTTTTTACATCGAAATTAATTTCAAAACCGAGAAAAACACGTTTGGGCGCTTATCTGATATGTTTTTAAAAAAGGTGTAACATTTTAGATTTCTGTACGGTCTATAAGTCAAGTTTTCAACATTCAATTTTATTTTTACACTTTTAAACCGTGACCTGAACCACTGTTGCAGGTACAAACTGGATCTTCACAGGTGAATCCTACTTGCTCGACATATGAGTAAAACCAAATTTTTTCATTGATTTTTACACCGTACTCGGGTTTAGGATTGCCCTTGTCATCCAATTGCGTTTCACTTGGATTCATTTTAACAACATTTGGTGTCGGCAAAATCGGAATGCCCCATGTTTTTACCGAATTGCCTTTGTTGTCGGTCAATTTGAGGCGATCGTTGTCCTCATAAATTGATTGTACGGTTACTAGACCGACCTGGTCTAATTCGTCACGTTTAACTTGCTCTAGTTTTGTGAATTTTTCCACATAATTCGGTTTGTTATATGTAACTTTCGTGGTGTCGGCGATCACCACTAGATGCGGAGCTCGAAATAAAATAAACAATGCGAATGAAAAAGTTGGTACACCCTCTATATTTTCCAATAAATGATTGTTTCCTTAAAAGTTTCAAAAACGCGAAAACTATACAACTTGTATATAAAAATGAGCAAGGACATTATGCAGTTGTCCGCGCCTGGCAAATTTTCCCCGAAACAAAGTATAAAAAAAAGACAAAAAAGAGAAGCGCGGACAACTGAATGTCCACGCAAGATCATTAAGGACCGGTCACAGGCACTGTTTGCAAAAATAACGAGGTATAAAAACGCTCATGGAAACCACCAGAAACATTCAACTGCACAACTATTTTTTATGTCCATTAGAAGAAAGTTCACCGCATACAATGGTGGCATTTGAACTTGGGGAACTCGCTGAACTTGACGAAGTCAAAATTTTCAAGGCGAGGTTAATCATATTAAACCTTGCGCTATTAATTTCGTTTTTTTGGCAGAATGATTAAAATTTGGAAACATTTTTTTTATAGAACAGATTTTGGTTAACTGATCTAGAACGAAAATTATAGAAAAATACAGATTTGTTGACCGTGGAATTGAGTGAAAAAAAAAGATATCAAAAATCCGTTCTATAAATTTTTGCGCAATGTGGTGAGCCTTCTAATGCCAAAAAAATCAAGTTAGTATCATTAACGGTACTTAAATAACCTAAAGACGGACTGCAAACAGGTATGAAAAAATACGAAAATTTGCAGATTTAAAGCTTCATGAGTCATGAATCATGACTATTACTAAGAGCAAATCAACCTGAAAACACCTAAACATATTTGTTATATAGATTCTTGAAATTTGCTTTTATTTTTGTAAACAACTCCTGTGACCGGTCCTAAACTTAAGGACCTTAAGTTGTGCCGTGGACAATTCAGTTGTCCGCGCTTTTTTTTCTTTATCTCTTTTTTTGTGGATAATTCAGTTGTCCGCGGGACAACTAAATGGTCTGGCGCGGACAATTAATGTTTGATACATAAAAAATGTTTCGAACGCCGAACTGGAGAACATGTTGAGCTGGATTCGCAGGCAAAGTACCAATTTGGAAAGAGAGTTGAGTCGCCAACTATCCAATCATCTCCTCGTAAATTCCATGTTCTTGACTCACCTTCCCGAAGTGTCTTCCATTCTTCATTCACTGTAGACTGGTGTATTCAATTGGACGCATTGGCCAAAAAGATTAAAAAAAACTTGATGATTACGGAAACGATAAAATTCTAAAAAAAAACAGTTGGTTTGGTGGTCGATGTCAGGTCAACTAATTTAAATGTTTGAGCTGAACCAGTGGTGGGCAGGTCACTTTTATATATGGGTTCGGGTGGCCAGTTCAGGGCAACACCTTTATTAGTTTTGGGTTCCATCAACCAATCCAGGACAACTTAATTTTGTAACTTTGAACTCCGGTAGACCAGCCCATTATGGCGAGCTCTGGCCAGATTACTGTTAATTTATTTTTTAACAATTTCGTGAAAGTAAATTTTTGGATCTTAATTTTCTGTCTCATGATTGTAATTCATAGTAATCTCATAGTGTAAATGACACTTAAAATCAGTCTTTATCTAACGGTAATTTATGGTTTAAAGTTTTGACGCCAAATTGTCCCACCTCACTGTAAACCTCCATAAATATCCATTGACATGATTGACATTTAACCCGTCACCAATGGACACTGGCAGCGGGGATCGAAAAAACATGTGATTTTGGGGTATATGCAATCACGCTCATAAAATCAGATAAATCACAAAAGCATAAAGGTTTGAAGCACAATCATGATTCATAGAAAAAAACACGAAAAATTTACAAAAAATATGCCAAAAATCAATCATAAAAAAAATCACGAAATAGTCACACATTTCCAATCTGTGAACTTGTAATTACACAGGGTACGCCGTTATGTTTCACCCCGTTATGTTCCACTTTTCCCGCCGTGCTGTTAGAAAAATAAACTAAAAATACCTTCGACCGAAAAAAAAGTACTGAAAAATTGTTGACAAAATATTAAATCAGTTTCGTTTTTTCGCTTGGGTGTGTCTTCGGGTCAAGCAGCGTCTCTTGCGCGCCACGTACGACGACAATTTTTCCTACAATTGTAATAAAAATTTCCGCCCAAAATTGATACTCTCTAAAATTAATTCTTCTTTTTTTTTGTGAATTTTTTTTTTTGCACGGTTCGCGAATCTTCTTCTATTGGCAAAACGTGAGTTAGATTTGCGAACCGACTAAATTGAATAGCGGTTCGCGAAAAATCCCCCTCCTGTTTCATTTTTTTGAAAAAATATTAATACTCTTTTTTCCCGCTCGAGCTATAATTTATGTTTCACTATTTTTCGAATTTTTGTGAAAAATAACGGCGCACCCTGTTTATTTGTGATCACAAAATCACAAAATTACAGAAAACACAAGATCACAATTTAAAAAATAACAATCACGCAAAAAAACACAAATTGCCACAATTTGTGAAAATTAATTTTTCACATGTGATTTGTGATTTTGTGATTGACATTTCGATCCCTGACTGGGAGGTGAATTGGAACGTCTTCGGTGCGTAAAATGGTTTGATCTTGGTAAAAATAAATTGACCAAATCCAGTCGTTGACAATTGGCGATTGGGCGTTGTTTGTGAGGGTTATTGAAAATTCAAATGCAGTATCGTTATCGGCATCTGGAAAGTCGCCGTTTGCTCGTATGAGATTATCAACTATTTCGTACTTGTTTTGTTCACAGAATCAATTTCATGAAAGTAGTTATGACACCAAAATAAAGCATGATAAAGCATGATAAATCATGAAAAATTATGATAAAACATAATGAATCATGAGTCATGAATCATGAGTCATGAGTCATGAATCATGAGTCATGAGTCATGAATCATGAGTCATGAATCATGAGTCATGATAAAATATGATCATTCATGACAACGTTTTTTTTAAATGTACGTAGATTCAAAAAAATAAAAAAAAATACATTTTTATGATGTCGTAATTTACTAATAATAATATATTCTTTAATTTTTTATTGAAGACATATCTTTACGTAATTATACGATATGGATTATTATAACTGAAGTTTTTCAAAGAAATTAATTATTTTTATAGGTTGTTTTTGGAAAATTCCGACCGTTTTAAGGGGGTTAATGTTGTTGAGTAAATTCTAAAATGGGACAATTGTAATTTTCCTTATTTTGTAGAAAAAATTCTAGATATTTTTTCGTTAACGCTTGATTTTATTTTTTTTGTTTTCATTTTATTTTTCAATCCAACATTAACACTTCAACGAAACCAGATAATTTGCGTATTTTTATAACAATTGTATTTATAATTATATTTTATGTCCGAGTGATCCTGCTATGAGATAATTGATACGAAATACAAACTCTTAACCGCGTTTTGCTTTATTTGTCATCATATTCTTGCAAATCGCAAATAGTTTAGACTTGCAAGACATTTCGATCTGTAAGTAAGAGAGAAAATAATTAATTAAAAAAGTGGATTAAGATTAATGTGCGGAAAACAAATGCAAACCGATATTCCGCGTTTCAGAAATTTTGGATTCACGTAGGAAAAGTTATAACACTATAGGTCACTTTTTCCCCTTGCGGATATCCGGTGTGTACGGATATATCTGGGCACAATTTGAGCACTCATGGACCAGACAAATTGTTTGAATTTAATTATGCAAAAAAAAANAAAAAAAAATTAATTGATAATGTTAGCCATTCAAATTTTATGATAGATTTTCGTCGACATTTATTGTCGAGAATTTGAGCATCATTTACCCCCTTAAATAAAATTTATTTGTATTAGCTTTTGTGACAAATAAAGAAAATTTTGCTTACTTCCGAAAGGAATTTGTTTACTTATTAAAGTGCTGATCTAAAATAAATAACATAAAACCGAAAATGTAAATGTTTCATTTCATGCAATTCATACTTTAAACCTTGTGAAAGACTGAAAAACTTTTTGATTTCTTTCGGGAACATTTCCTTAACTTTTAACCCGTCGGCCCATTGTTGCATAACTTTACTCTGATTTCCATCTTCTCGCGTCACGAACTCTAATCCTAGGACTAAATTTTGCAAAGTTACTAAAAAGCTCCATCTTAATAACCACATTTCTAAAAAAAAAATCCAAAAAAAAACTATTTGGGAAGCAAGGACATCAAACGTTGTTAAACTGCTTAACGATTAGTTAAATATTTATACACACTTTACCGTCAGCGCAACAACAAGCATCTATAGCATTAACGACATTGCATTTGAATTACTGTTTTATGGTATAATGGAATAAGAAATTTTATACAAAAAATGACGTTAATACGCTTAAAATAATATTTGCGTTTTAATTTGTGGTTAAAAAATGTAAAAATAGTCATAAAACTACCATTTTGCAAACCAATTATAGAAGAAATAAAAAAAACAGCGACTGTGTAACTGTGACACTGTAACATTGCATCAATATATTGTTTTTAATCCTGAAGAATGTGTGATGTTAAAAATAGTTTTTAAAAACAAATTGATAAAAAATACGGGGAAAACTACGACTTGTAGCGAGAAAAACAAGCATTTAGTTAAACCCCGTCCGTATCGTATACCATCAATTTATTTCATTTTTTAAAATCAGCCTTAGTTACAATTGCTTTCAATTTTGCTCGTTTTTTAAACTCTGATTTAAACAGTGGCCGCTGATTGGCCACATAAACCTACCTGTCGCGCGCGAGACAATTTGCCCAAAATATAATTTATACATGGGTAAATTTACACAAAATTTGACGGACCGTCAAATAGTATATATTCGTCAAGTAGATATAAAATGAAAAAAAGTTTTGACTTTGACTTTGATGTGGGAAAACAACCATACATAAAAGCCTATACAATTTTGAAAGAATTTATGGCGCTGCCCCATAACTTCCAAAATCGGGACTTGGACTGAACACCCTATTATTTTTCATGATTCATGGCTGATGATAAACAATTGTACTTGCGTATATGTTCTGTTTGTATACATCTACCAGATGGGAACTTGAGTATACACTTTTGGCGGGTTAGTTGACTTCCGTAAACTAAAAAATATCGACCTATTAAAATACACATGTAATACACCATATGTGCACTTATTTGGACAAAAAATGTTAGTTTTCCCGCTATGCCGCCTACACACTGTGCACTTATTTGGACAATGTGACCTTATTCGGACAATTTTCGACTGACGAATTGTCGAAATAAGTGCACATGTGGTGTAATATGTGTCATAAAATGCNGCGCAATTATTGCGCAATTTTTTTCATAATTTTACTTTCCGCCTACGCCCTGCGCAGTTATGTTACCGTTTTTTGAAAATACTTCGGTAACATAACTGCGCAAGTGGTGTAAAAAATATCGACCTATTAAAATACACATGTAATACACCATATGTGCACTTATTTGGACAAAAAATGTTAGTTTTCCCGCTATGCCGCCTACACACAGTCTGTGCACTTATTTGGACAAAGTGACCTTATTCGGACAATTTTCGACTGACGAATTGTCGAAATAAGTGCACATGTGGTGTAATATGTGTCATAAAATGCCCGAGACTACTAAGATGAGACATCAAAATTTACAAAACTCATTTTTACGATTTACTGTTCCCGTTAATATATTATAGCATGGTATAGCGATACAGCTGTAGGTGCGGAATCGTCGTCGTAATTTACAGTATATCAGTAATAGAAAATTTATAGACTTCGGAGTTTAACAAGATACAGTTTATTTATTGTACAGTTTTATTAGATCAAATAGTTAAAGTCATCTAATTTATACAAATTTATCTATCAGTATCATAAAAAGCCACGCGTAAATATTAAAGTAATGCGTGCATGCATATACAGTATAGTTTATACTAAATCAACATACTGTGCATGAATGTACGATCCCTGGCAGGCCGTAAGAGTTAATAAAAAGGTACATACACCGGGTGCGGAGTTATGAGGCGGGTTTCGCGACAAAAAACCGCCTGATAACTCCGTAGGGTGCCTGATAACTCCACAAGGCGTAGGCGGAATGGGGGAAAAAGTTGCAAAAAAAAAACTGCCTGATAACACGACGAACGGAGAATTGCACAATACCAAATTGTCATTATCCAATGACAAACCTGCCTGATAACACAACGAGCGGGAATTGCGCAATACCAAATTGTCATTATCCAATGACA
>SCLG01000055.1:243601-254062 GCA_004367875.1 Oikopleura albicans
GTATATGGCTGAATTCCGCTACCTTCTAGCGAATATAATCGTGAAATTTCGTAGGGTGCCTGATAACTGCGCAGGGTGCCTGATAACTCCGCAGGGCGTAGGCGGAAAACTAAAAAGATTTTTGGGGAAAAAAACCGCCTAATAACTCAACGAGCGGGCAAACCTGCCTGATAACTGTGCGCCTGATAACTCCGCACCCGGTGTATAACAAGTTGTGTAGAAAAATAGATTTTGTAGATAAGTAAACATTATAATAGATACTTGAATATAGTCCCGACCTTCTTGATGTGCATATTGCGTTTCTGAAAAACGTGCACATCAGGGCAGTCGTCACAACAAACAAAAAAGAACACTTGCGGACGTTTTTGTTAAAATTATGAAAAAAAGTTTATAAAAAAATCCAAAACGTAATTTAACCATAAAATATAACTGAAGAATAAACATGAAGAGTGTCGTTTTAGTACAAAATGCCCTGAAAAATATGCACATCAAGAATGTCGTTTGGTTAAACATTGGTCTGAAAATCGTGCACATCACAGCAGTCACGTAAATTTTGCTGAAAAAGTGCACATCAAGGCAGTCGTGCACATCAAGAGGGCACACATCAAGAAGTTCGGGACTGTAGTAGATTGCAATAGAAGATCCCAGTTATGTTGAAAATTATTTCTATGATTAAAAGCAGATGTCTAAAAAAGGGAGTCCAAAAGGAGGTCTAAAAAGGGGGCTTACAATTTGTAACTTATCGACACGATACGCAATGACAGTTTTGGGAAAAAGACACGAAACGCGATTTCTGTTTTGGAAAAGCTTTGCAAAGCTCTCCTGCTAAAGAATTTTTAAGTTTAGGGTACCTAATAGTATTACCTATATAAGTGAGTTCTCTAAAACCTGTTTCTTTCACAATTTTTTTAATTTGCGTCCAGTTCGACTATAAGAAAATTATTTAACTTTTATTGCAAAAAATGTGAAAAACTATGAAAAACTATATCAACAACTAAGGATTTATAACAGTCATTTGTGAGAGCATCCAGTAGGCGAGCAATTGAACCAGACTACCGGTTGGATAACGCAGCTGCCGGTTAAGTACGCAACTTTGAAATAAAAATTGTAAGTAAAGGTTGAGCGTCATTTTGTGTCATGCGGGAGATACCAGACGTTGATAGTCACATAAAACTACGTAACGTCGTCCACGTATTTAAAGAAATGGCTGAGCACTTATGCAGGCCAATAAGCGAAATCGTCCAGGAGCGCATATTTGCGGCGCTTTGTTGCAAAAGGAAGTCATCTAGAATCAATTGCAGGCTCCGCGACGTCGACCGTTTGACGATCAGGCCATCAGACTTCTTCGGAACTTTCTGCTAGCTCACATGCCCAATGCAATTTTTCACACTGCTGATTGTAAGTTCCCAGGGCCGAATCATGAGGTTTGGGCGTCAAGCGAGCGCAATGCGAACGATCGCAAAAAACGCGGCCATCGAAAGCGTAAGCGACACGCGGAAAATGATGAGAAACGAATGCGAGCAAGGCTAATACAAGACGCATCGGCCTATCGCGACCATAAGAGGTCCGGGCACATAATCTCTTACTTAGTGACGCTAACTTAGAGCACCCCAGTTGCAATAATTTTGGTGTTTGCATGAGTGCGCGTTTTTCGAGCATTATTCCGGTCATTTGTGAGAGCATACAGCAGGCGAGCAATTAAACCTGACTACCGGTTGGGTGTAATTTGCTTGAAAGAGTGACACATCAAACATTGACACACATACACTTATTCTAGAAATGATGACCCATTTACCACTCTAAACTGTGAGATTTTGATCGTTAATTAATCTAAACATCAAGTATGACGTCTACAAGTAAATGCCTTTGTTGGCAAACTTATCGTTTTTAATTATAAATTGCATTATCAGATTATAGACCCAATTACATTCATAATGAATGGCGCCATATTGTGTACAATCACTTAGTGTACCATAGTTGACGCGTTTTTGCCAGACGTAAATCAAAAATCGAAAGGGTGACATGGTTCAGTTTGTTCGTTTACATTCTGGAACATCGCAATATTTTTTATTGTCTCAACATCGTAAGTTTTACGATACTTTAACGATCGAAAGTCGAATTAAAACTGTTAAAAATCGAATGTTAAAGATGTCTCGAATGGTTTACAAATTTTTATTATAATAAATATAATGACCATATGCGGTTGTGCAATTGTTCGCGAAACACAAAAGAAGAAAAAAGCGAAACGCGGACAATTGTATTCCCCGCCGCATAACTTCGGCAAATTGACCTCGAAAGGTTCCTAAAACATTTTTTTTATTTGGGTATTTTTCCTTTTACGCAATACACTTGTAAAATTGATTTTCGATCTCCGAACCTCCTGCCAACATAAGGGTACCATGTTGCACTATGCCGAGATATCGCAGATTTTATATTCGAAATATGTTTATAAATTTAACTTTTTTTATGAACTAATTACCGAATAAACCCATATTATGAATTCTTTATATTCACACAAATAAGCACCGCCTAATACGTGTCACTAAATAAGGGTTTTTTTCAAAACGCTGGTTAAATGATTGTAGTTTGGAGACATTTTTATAAATTGCAAAATAGTAAGTCTAATTTGTGAACTATTTATTCTAAAACGATGAAGATTTTTCTTACTACAGTTGCGGAAACTATTTCATATAAGTTTCACATAATGTGAAATTTCCGGAAATCAATAAACTATGATAGAACATTTTGCTAACCAATGTACAAGCTATGTTTTTTTTATATCTCTTACAGTGTTAATTTATTTTTGTGTTTTAATTCTTTGCAAGATATGTCGAGCCAGTTTTATTTCTAAATTATGGTTAAATTTATATTAAATTTTTTTGGTAGTTAATATAATATTAACTCGCAAGGGTAAGTGTGTGCATGTATGCACACGACTTGGTTTTTCGTCGATTTAAGGCATAAGGAAGCCCCGTAGGGCAGAATTGGTATTGCTGACGTCTCTCAACTTTTCGAGAAAATTCCATTAGCGGTATTTTTTTTTTGCGTAGGTTGGATATTTCAAACAGCTCTCTAGGGGCCCTGGTGGCCCAAATCAATTTCTTAATAGTCAGATCGACGTAGTTTGACGAACTCCACAACTTGTCTTTTCCAGTTTTACCAGAATTATTGTGAATTTTTAAGTGTGTACATACGTGCACACAATTTTCCCCTACGGGTTTTCAAAAAGTCCTTCCCCCTGAGAGTTAGTTACCAGAATATTTTAATGTAAATTTAACCATAATTTAAAAATTAAACTGGCTGGACATATCTTGCAAAGGATTAAAAACAGAAAAATAAATTAACAAATAATTTATACAATATCTTATAAACAGAAAGCGTAATAATATATGCTATTAGTTTATTTGGTTTTAATGATTATGTCCGGCTCCTGAGAGATTGGATTTCTTTTTGACACAGAGTGTGTGGGACTGGTGAAAATACCTGTTTTCACCAGTCCCACACCGGTAGAAAAGAGTTAAACGACCACTACTACATCACCTACGCCATTATCTGGCCGGAATTCCCACTAGTTCCATTACCTAGTCGGAATTTTGAGGTAATATTTTCCAGGTACTACGCCATTATCTGGCCAAAAATTCCCAATAAAAAGTTTTTTTAGACTTTTTTGTTTATTTAAAAATAAATATTTTGACTTAAAAAAACTACACACCTTGCGAGTTTATACGGGCCTTTTTATTCAGCCACTTGTTCGTTTATTCGGTCACTTTTTCTCAAGAATTCAGCGGCTGCGCCGTTAACTGGCCGTTATTACCTGACAGAATGTTTTTCGGGAAAAAAATTTAGCCAGATAACGGCGTAGGTGATGTATTTAGAATACAATGCAAATTACAAAATAGTGTCTATCAGTCTGATCCTCTCTAGACACATTACTCTGTTATCTCAAGATAATAGAAAATTCGTGCAGTTTTTAGCTATTTACACACTTTTATTTTTAAGTAAAGATGATTTTAATACTTAAATATCAACCCCTTATGAACCCAGGTATACTTCTATGACTGCGTGCTGATACTGAAAGGGCTTTCTTTAAATGATATAAGTTATTTACGCATGAACTTAACTTTTTTAAAGGCTGATTTAGTGAAATAAAGATATTAAGAACAAAAATATACGTTTTTTTTGTCAAGACCACTCAAAAGGTCCCTGTGGGTAACGTTAAAACGACCTGAAAAATTAATATTTATACCGGACTCACTCATATATACTCTGCCATACCTTTGAAAAAGAATTAACTTGAACTGAAAACACCATTTTCGTAATTAAGTTAATGTGATTTTGGTCATAAAGTTAATAGGGCTTTAATGCAAGAGACTTAAAAACCTTTATGCGTCTCGATTTCCGTTAGTTATTTTCTGAAACAAGCGGTTCATAATGCCAGGAGGTAACGTAAATATTTTCGCACAAAACATAATGATTTTAGGAAAAGGTAGTATAGCTTATACTGTAGAGTACCGGTCGGCATCATTATATCTTTATATCATATTAAAATATGCCGACACGGTATACTAGAAACGCTCGGTCGATTTTCATGAAACTCAACCGTTAGTATATCTATTGAATTCTTCAAAAATCTCGCAAATTTAAGTCTTGGGCGGAAAACCAACACGCTATACACTGTCCATTACCACAAATTCCAAGATCTACGAAAGTTATTTTTTCAAAATCCTACGCTATAGGCTATATAGCCTATATATAATAGCGTAGGATTTTGAAAAAATAACTTTCGTAGATCTTGGAATTTCTGGTAAAGGACAGTGTATAGCGTGTTGGTTTTCCGCCCAGGACTTAAATTTGCGAGATTTTTGAAGAATTCAATAGATATAAAAGGCTGAAAAATAGATTTTAAAAGATAAATAAACATTAGGACCATTTTCAATTAAAATAAGGCTCCAGTAGGATAACAGTACTACCATGGTAAACCAATCTTTTTTTTTTATACTTTTAAAAATTTGTATAATTCAAATAAATTTTATGCTTCAGAGACTGCAAAAGATGTTGGTTTTATTGAGTGGCTACAAAAGAAAAACAAACGGTCTATTTGTATGGGTCTATTTTGGATTGCTGGATTCGGTTATGGTGAAAAAATATTTACACTACTGGTGAATTACAAACGCAGTTATGTCGCTAGAGGGTATTTTAGCCGAATAAACCATAAGTGGATATAGTTAACTCGGTTGTACACTATCGTAGTTCAAACTGAAAGCTTCAATTAGTATATTAAAATGTTCCATCTACGGCCAGAGGGTGGCACTCGGGTTACCCGAGTCGGGTATGAGCCGAGTTTTTGATCCGTTTTTTCCCGCAGAACACGGGTACGGGTCGGGTCAGAAAAAAAAAATCGAATCTGCCGCTGTCTATGATAGGCTTGATTTGGCCTGTTGCCCTTGTTTTCAATAGTATTTCTAAAATTCTAACTGAAACTTTAAATGACATTTTTGCTTTTTGTAAGCTACTCAAACTAATTTTAAAATTAAGGACACAATCAGCCGAAATAGTGACTTGTGCGGGCTGCCCGTAAAACACCCGTGCGGCCCAGGTTGCGGGCTCTTCATCTGCGCTATTGGTTGACGATTTTACAGTTATCTTGCAGACCAAGTGTGGTAAAGAACAGGATTACAACGGCATATGAGCCGTCTTTTATTAAGCCCAAAGTTCCCGATAGAACAGATTTTTGTGTTTAAAGCCCTCAATAAGTGTATGAAAAATCTTCTTTATCGTTTCAGAAATGAAATTTTCATCAAAAGACATCTCTGAAATTGAAATTGGACAGGTAAAGTGTTACAAGATTACATCGCAGGGGGTGTTTATAGAAATTTAGGGGATCCATAGAATGGAAAACTATAAATGAATTTGCCAGAATTGTATCAGTATTGATAATAATTTTATCTTGCAATAATTATACCCATATGAAGATCACAATAGTTTTTCACCAATTTTCAAGTTATACAATTTATCACATCATGATTAATATCAACAATCATTTCGAATACAAGTCCCAAATCATACAACGCGACTTTTTCGAAACTGATGCCCCGTTTCCGAACATCATTTTATGCAGCGACACTATGCACTCCAAAAAGAAGATTGCCAAGTTTTATCCCTTTGTCAACCAAACTATGATTGAACGCCTTTATGGGGAGGGAGTTGACACTAATGAAAAAGAAAAATGGTAGAGGATTAATAAATAAAATATAATCTAGTTCGGAAAAGTTTGAATTAAGACGGGTTTTGTGTCGGTATTTACCGGTTCGTGAAAAAGACCGGAAGCCTTTTTTGTGTAATAATTAAATCAAATAAAAGAGATCATTTTTACTGCGCATGTTGTAGGTATACCATAGAATCAAATTTGAGTCAATTCCGGTAAGGTAAGCGTTACTTTGATCGGTGACCTGAATTACTGGTTTGGGGCAGAGGTCGGCACATTGGATTTTTTTCTTGTCCAACCCGATTCCAATTCCACGGGTAAAAGTCAGGTAAAGTTACCCGTGATTACCCGTTTCGGGTTTAACTCGGGTAACCAACCCGTTCGGGTTACTAGGTCGTATTTATCGTTGTCCAACCCGATTCCAACCCAAATTAAAAATTTTTACCCAAGTTTGACCAAAATTCCATTTTTTACGGGGTTGGAATCCGAGTGCCGACCTCTGGTTTGGGGTCAAACTAAGGTCAATTATTATTTTTTGCTGACCTCTGATCCATTTATCTCTTTTCATTATAATAAATTTATACAAAATCTATGGAAACTTTAACATAATAGTAAACTCGTTTAAAAATGTAAGTGAGTGTGAGAAGAAAAGACCATTATAATCATTTCTATCAGTCAAACTGTGAATTTTGCGACAACCTTCCGACCACAAATACATAGGGTACTAATGGCTTGAAACACGTGCCGCGTAAAAGTCACTTTTGATAGGCACACAATTTTTATTTGTACCACCGAATTTGAATGAACAATTATGGTGCCTGTTACAAAAAATTGTTTCGCCATTCTGACAAATACACCCCCTGCGCAATTATGTTGGCGAGGTATTTTCAGACAATGGCAACATAACTGCGCAGTGTGTAGGCGGGTTTGCTAAAATGTAAATGACGATTTTTTTTCAAAAAATGACGAAATATTACGGAAATATGACGAAATATTAAATTTCGGCAATATAAGTGCCGGCAACATAATTGCGCTGGGTTTGTAATTGTAAAACTTATTAAAATAATTTTTAACTTTGAAAAATCCTTTATTAAGCGTAACCCAAACGAAGAGATAATAATACCGCAAAACTGGAAGGAATTTCAGGAACTCAATATGACCGACTTTTTCCAAAACACCTATTTCCCATTCACAATTGAAAAATGTCGATTTAATAACTTAGATTGTAGTCTATATTGGAAACGGCAAACAACATACCTTGGAATATGTTTAATATTGACGCCACATGATGTTATAAAAAACTTCGATTCAAACCACCAACAAGCCCACCAGTGAAGTGATCGACATTATTCCTAAATTTTCAAAACTAAAGCAACGATATTACGATAAATTATTTTCTATTGGCTAAAAAATTGTTGTAAAGTTGTTTTAAATTTGTATTAAGTTTGTTTTAAATTTGTTTTACATTTGTTTTACATTTGTTTTAAATTTGTTTTAAATTTGTTTTAAATTTGTTTTAAATTTGTTTTTAATTTGTATCAAGTTTGTTTTAAATTTGTTTTACATTTATTTAAATTTGTTTTAAACTTTCAAACTTGTTTAACATTTGCATAAAATGTTTTTAATGTTGTTTTAAAATTTAAAAATGTTAAAGCTACACACGAAGGAATATTTTTCTATATTTTTCGACCATGAAATAAGGGAGCTCAAAAAGAAAACCAATCAAACGAACAAATCGCCACATCTAATCCATATAATTTACGATCTTTGACATTTTCCGTTGGGTTCAATTCAACAGATGTTTCATTTGGCTGGAAAGGGCCATTGCACTCGTTCACCGTTTATACAATGCACCATCCGTTGGAGTATGCTTTTAACAAAGAAGCCGAATATTCACATGCCATGTTATCCGGCGTTAAGCCAATGGTGAGAGTTAACGCGTGCGCTCCAGTTTTTAATATCCCATATGACACTACTTCATAAAATTAAAAGATAAGGTCATGTCTAATTATTCCAATAAATTTATAAAAGAAAAAAATAAGGGGGCTGGTGAAATATATGTATGGAATGATTAGATATTAGGTATCATTTTTATAGGTATCATTTTTATAGGTATCATTAAAAAACGAGGTTTTATAAGTTACAAATTTACCGGCTTTTAACGGTTTTGAAGTGAAGTAGGACTACTTATTCCAAATATGATTTTTTTTTTCGAAATTGACCGATAAATGTCCGGTAAACATCGGTTTTCAATGAAAAACACTCAAAATTGTCGGTTTTGACCATTTTTATGCTAAATTGACAAAAATAATCTGAAATTTAAAAATATTTTTAAACCGGCCAGTATTTTTCATTTAAATCCTGTTTTTCATGGAAAAGGGCCATTAGGGCCATATGGAACTGTCGGTGGCGCACTAACACACTTAAAAACGCGCAGGAGTTAAAACTAACACTTGAAAATAATTGCATTGTCTATTTTGTTTTATTTAGGTTTCAATTCGGCTGACAACTAGTAAATATATGAATAAGCCTTTTACGCCATGCTATGCTGCTGGAGCGTATACAAAGAGCTTTTGTGAGTTTGAAAATTTACAGCGGCTAGTGTCTAAAATATGCAAATGTGTTGTTGATTTGGTGCCAGATGTTCGGACGATTGTTGGGAACCCAAATGCAACGTCATGCGGCTTTTATGAGTATGCTACCTGTGTCACGAACATATATGCGTTTTTTGAACCAGCTACCGCTGGCTGCACTCCTGCTTGTTTGGATTCGGGTTATGAAATCTCGCGCATTCAGGTTTGTAAAGAGTCCCAAGTGGCATATAATCCATAGGGGTTCATAAAAGTTAACTAGACTCGTGTTTCAGCGCTTTTAGCCCGGTTCACTGTCATTTTTGGTCCATTTAGCCTAAAATGATTTAGGACGTTAAGTCACAATTAGCACGTATTTACCCCCTTAAATGGAGTACACATAAATGCGCGCGAGATTCTTCGTCCCAGACGTATCTCGCGTGCATTTTTTGGCTAAAAATCTCGCGCACATTTTTGCGCGCGAGATTTTTTCATGATCTCGCGCGCATTTTTGGCAAACAAGTTCTTATTTTATTAACAGTTTTCCCTACATAATCTGATTATAATAAATGAAAATAATTATCTATTATTTTTTTTCGTTCATTTCATTTGTTTTTTTCTCTCTCTCTAAAAAACTCATAGAATCTATTCGATAGATGTTCAACTTTAGCTTCTTCTATTTTTTATTATGATCGAAACACCAATCAATATTTTTATTTGAGTACTTTGACGAAGTTGTTCCAGTTTTTGAAATTTTGTTAAATATTTCAGCTGTTTTCTGGTTAGATCTGCTCAGGTTTCGCGGTTTGAGAGATAAACATATTTTATAAAAGATCAGTTATTTATCGTAAAACTATCAAACAACATCAAAAATATTTATTATTCTCATAATAGATCCAGAGAAACTTTAACTTATACTAAGTATAAAACTAAGCATAAAACTAAGCATAAAACTAAGCATATTTGCCGTATAAAATACCAAAGTGCGCGCGAGAATGTTGAATAAATCTCGCGCACAAAAATGCGTGCGAGATACATCTGGGCCGGAAAATCTCGCGCGCAAAAATAGAATGCGCGCGAGATACGTTCTGGACGAAAAATTTCGCGCGCAAAAATAAAATGCGCGCGAGATACGTTCTGGAAGAAAAATCTCGCGCGCATTTTATTTTTGCGCGCGAGATTTATCGTCCCTAACGTATCTCGCGCACAAATTTATGCGCGCGAGATATGTGTCCACCCCTTAAATGGCACCGTCTGAATCGGCCTGCGAAACTGGTAATCCGCGGTTACCGATTTTTTAAACCCAATTTTTCAATTTCAATTTATCTAGTATGTGGACATGCCGAATGGTCGTCGACGAGAAAACGACATACGTACGTATATTTACAGACTTCATATTCTGTTTAACTCCCAAGGGTCACACGTGGCATATAATCCGTAGGGGTCACTTAGTCCAAATTTGGACTAGACGCCTTCGTCAGCCTTTTAAGACTGAAAAAATATCAGTTTCATTGTAGGTTTTATATTATTCCTCATACAATGAACTAGACTCGTCTTTTAGCGATTTTCTACTAAGCCCAGTTCACTATCATTTTTAGTCCATTTAGGGCGTTTAGTCTTAATTTGGGCTAAGTGACCCCGGGGAGTTAACAGGGCATCATTTGAATTGTTTTTTCTTTTTTTTTT
>SCLG01000055.1:263374-303177 GCA_004367875.1 Oikopleura albicans
AAGTGTTACGAATAGGCTTCCACAACTGTAAATAGTTCTTTAAACTGAGAGTAGTTTGCTATGTTACATTTTTGGAAAAAAAAGGTATCGGAAAATGGAAGTGAAATTTGCAAGTGAAATTAAGTGAAAATAACTTTTTTTGGTTTCTTGCGTACAGTTAATGACTATGTACTTTTGATTTCTGAAATAAAATTGGATATATTTTTTGTCCGTATTCATAGCCGGAATTCTATGTTGGTTTTAATTGTTATTACATTTAATAGACCCAAAAAACCTAAAAATGAGTTTTTAAACAAAGGCTGGATAAACGTCCGTGGGTTGTGATTGGGGGTTAAGTGAAGAAATATTGTCTTATTAAAAGAAAATTGTTTGAAATTCGCCCCAAAAGGTTTCACCGAATATTTTAAGTGTCGTCTTATTTGCAACGATGGTTATGCAGCAAAAGGTAAACTTAAGTGTTTCAATGAAGGCAATAATATTCGTTTCAAACCGACGTGCAAAAAAATGAAGACGCCTAAAACCAAGTGCAAAGGCTTGCCAAAAAATGTAAAACGCGAATGCAAGAAAAGAAAGAAATGCGTGAAGTCGAAGAGTTGCCAAAACCAAACAACAACTCGTGGTGGCCCCGAGAAAACACCAAAGCCGAAGCCAACAATGGGCATGAATGGAAATTTTGCATAAATAACGTTTTGGACCTGTTATTAAAAAAGATACGTACAATTGTCGGCCTTGATATTTATGGCATTTTGCCAAAAAGTGAACAAAAAAAATCGTATGAAAAATTTGTTTTCAAGTTCATTGCCACCTGGGGGTTCTACAGCAACAGTTAAAGTTTCGAAAAGTTTTTCATGTGATAATTACTATATTTTTATACAAGCTTGCAAAAAAAAAATAACGAAATCAATAACGGGAAATAGATTTTATAGAGTTTTTCCCATGATATAAACTTTTTAAACAACAATACTGACCCGTCCTTAATGTGAACATGATGTTACGTTTAGGATATGGTCACCACTGCTGTCAGGAAATAATATATTGTTATTTTGCCAGTTCAATAAAAGTGATATAATAGTACGATGTACGAAAAAAGTACCTTATGTTTGTAGTGAATTAGCTAGTATCGCTCTTACTATGGTGTTAGTATCATATGTTATCATTTTCTAGACTATTTGTTTATTTTGAAAATGTTGTCTAAAAATATCATTGCTTGACTTATTTACAGAAATTCAAGAAGAACATTTAGTAAAACGATTAGGAAAGATATCGGAATATTTCTAGCAAACAAAATCTCCTAAGAATTGAAATTCGGCACTTATTACGGCTACTGTTGGGGGAGAGAATTGTGTGGTACAAATTTTCGCCAATAAAACGCGAAAAATTGGTTTAGGTAAGAAAACCTTACACAACTTGTGCAGTTATCTTGCAGACATGTAATATTTCCTTATACTTGTCATACACCACCTAACCATGTGAGATAACACGTTTTTTTCCGAAAAAAGGTGTTATTGCATATGCAAATTGTTATCTCAAATGCAAACTGTTATTCCACATGGGTAGTGCGTAGGTTTAAATCCTGGAAAACCTGAACAAAAAAAAGTGTTATCTCAAATGCAAATAGGCTTTTTTTCTAGATTTAAATTCCAAATTGATAAATAAAATGAGAAAATTCTTCATTTTGTACGCGTATCATGATACAAAACAATATAATGAACGNAAAAAAGTACCTTATGTTTGTAGTGAATTAGCTAGTATCGCTCTTACTATGGTGTTAGTATCATATGTTATCATTTTCTAGACTATTTGTTTATTTTGAAAATGTTGTCTAAAAATATCATTGCTTGACTTATTTACAGAAATTCAAGAAGAACATTTAGTAAAACGATTAGGAGAGATATCGGAATATTTCTAGCAAACAAAATCTCCTAAGAATTGAAATTCGGCACTTATTACGGCTACTTTTGGGGGAGAGAATTGTGTGGTACAAATTTTCGCCAATAAAAGGCGAAAAATTGGATTAGGTAAGAAAACCTTACACAACTTGTGCAGTTATCTTGCAGACATGTAATATTTCCTTATACTTGTCATATTTCGTAATTTATTCCGAAATTTCATTATTTACAATTAAGGATGTTGGTGACCCTATTTTTCAAAAAAAAAATGGGACTCTGAAAGTGAGTCATTTCTCTTACCAGACGCCATCAATTAAATTCAAACTCTTTTGCAACTGGAACTTTTGGCCTAGTATCTAAGAGCAATTTAATTGATATTGATAATATATAATAATAAATAATAAGAAATAATTCTGCCGCAAAAACTTAGCGCGCAAAATACCATAAGAAATCTTGAAAATATGAGTTATATTTTATGCAGTAAAAGCATCATTATTTGTAGATTTTTACTTATTATCAACAGAAAAGTACTTGGTTATGTCAATTAAAGCCATGGGCACAACCAAGTTGAGTTTAAATCTTAGAAAAACGTGGAATTCAAATTATTTTCGTTTTGGTCACCAACGTCCTTAAGCATGGGCAGCTATCATACTTTTAAAAAGTTTTACACATTCCATTTTTTTAAGTTTTGCAGAATAACTGAGCATGTGATGTTTTTCGTATGGCCAATACGCGATTTTGATGAAAGTTTGACCAAATAAAATGTTTTTAATAATGATAAATAAGATAAATGTATCTACACTATTATTAATTATAATAATTTTCGTCATTTTTGTTGATAAACCCACTTGGTGGCTATAATTTAAAACACAAATTTTATTAGTTACATCAGTTATTGCTTTATTTCACAAAAAAAAGATTGTGCAAAATTTGGGCCAAGTGGAAATTATTAACCTGAGTTTTGTTTCTCATGCTAGTAAGGTCAAATACAAACTTAGCCAAAATCTATTGACTTAATTTAAGTCCTATGTAGTGTTTAGTGGGACATAACTTTTGTTACATAATTTTGCATAAAATTAGTTGTACAGAAGGGTCACCAAGTAAGGGCCCGCCAAGTACGGGACAATTGTTGTAAAGTAAGGGATGATTTTTTCAAAAATAATCAATGAGTCGCCAAGTAATCAATGAGTCGCCAAGTAATCAATGAGTCCCCATTTAGTTTTATAATGGATCTTTAGCACAAAAATAAAATAAAAAAACACCTAAAAATTTGAAGTATCTGATTGGTAGACTATGTACCAGACTATCAGACAAAAAACTTTGGGTTTCCCAAGTAGGGGCCAGGCGCCAAGTAAGGGACGCTTTTTCAAAACAGGAAACTGTCACTTACTTGGCGACCCTTCTGTAATGAGGTAGTGCGTTAAAGAGTTTTTCAAACAAGTTAAGGACCGGTCAGTTGATTTGTTTGGAAACAGTACGTTTGGGGAAAACGCTATAAAATCCGTTGTAGAACAGCAATTAGATTGTTTTTTGTGTAGTATTATGAAACCAAAGTTCTACTTCAACATGAACTTTTTTTATTGTTATACGTACCACCATCGCCCCCAAGACCACTTGAACTTGCGAAAACTGAATATTAAACGCTCAATCATGCGAATACTGTTGGTGGTATTGATTTCGTTTTATCGATGGAAACTTCCTATTAAAAAGACGCAAATTATTATGGAGCGTTTTTATTTAATTTTTAATAAAGAACAAAAAATATATCCAAAAAACACTTAAAATGAGAAAATCATAAAACTTAGTGACGTTGAAATTGAACGAACGAAAAAATACATCAAAAAAAAATCTGCATATAGTTTGGCGTAAGAAGTTTTTTAATAAGAGGCCGAAACAAGCGCACTAACAGTACTCAAGTGATTGAAGGTAAATCAAAACAATTCAACATTAAAATTCACACTTAATCAAAAAAAATGTGTCAAGCGTTGTAATTTTGATTGAACTTTACAGCTTATTTATGTTTTACTTTGTCCCAAAACATTATAGACTATCATCGTGTACAAACTACGCAATAAAAACAAGTAAAAATATTTATTTATAAAAAGTTGCATGACCATTTGTATAAATTCAAATTTTTATCGGAATATAAGCATCAAAATTAAGTTGAGGACCTTAACCGTATGTCATCAAATCAAAAACGTTTTATGCATCCCAGAAACCCAACACAATGTCCCTCTTCTGATGACAAACAATAACGGGAAATAAACAACTTTGAATTTTTTTTTTTACAGTACTTACTCTCAATACGGACAATTTTCTTGCAAATCGCGTTATGAAACTCGACGGAGAGGGAAGGGTGAAGGCCCTTTACCGTGAAGGGTACTTTGGCGACCATTTTAGGTCGCGAAAGAAACCCATTTTTGAGTACTTTCGCGACCACACATTTGGTCGCGAATCGTTGTTGAAAGTATGGTTTCCCGACCAAATGGGAAGGGGGTGCGGCAAACAATATCACGCGCGCTCAGAGTTAAAAATGAAAATAATCGATTTAGATCTAAGTTTTGACAATAAAATGAAAATATTTTAGTTTTTCAATGTTTCAACTTTAGTTAGATTGGAATTAAACTTTGACCAGTGGAACCGTGTTTCGTTAAGCTTCGGTTTGTTTGACTAAACAAGTCATTTATATTTGACCATAAGATGCATCGCAAATAGATAATAAAAGTCGATTTGAGTCGAATGGAATTCACTGATATCTAAAATCAGACTTGAGCAAATCATGTCCATAGACATTCAACATTTTCGTACAATCATTGACGGTCTTATTGACAATGTAAAGAACAGAGAGCTGACCGAACTAACGACAAAACTGTCCGAACTGAATGCGCGCCAAATTGGATTAGCAGCTATTCTTCTGGTGGGTACGACAGGCGTTGTTGTCCAGCTTGTAAAAAAGGTTTGAAAAATTGAAGTCAACGAAACTTGGGAGCGCTTCCTTCGGTACGCGCGATATTTTGGTACTCGAGGTTCAATTTGTACAAATGTTTTTTTTTGGTACGCATGCTTCTTTTGGTACTTTTTTGGTACCATTTGAAGCTTTAGCACCATAAGATCGCACCTACCTAAACAAGCTCTCCCACAAAACTTTCGTGTTTTTCGCGTGTCTTTTGACACTTTCTCTAACTACAGATGTGACTGAGATGTTATTTTCATTATTTTTTTTATTAACAATATCATGAAATTGCGAAAAACAATGGAGTAGAACAAAAATTAGGATTAGCCTTACTGGGCGTCGATTTTTTTTTTCGAAATTTAACCTACCCCTACTCAAAGTTTCGACCATTAGCCATATGCGTTGGTCGACCAACGCTCAACCAACGCGGGACTATATCGACCAACGCTTTAAGCCTGGCGACCAACGACATCGCACGACCCTTACGTATTACAATTTCAGATTATGTAACCAAAAATCCCACCCAATTATTTTAACAAAAATCAATTATCTTTAAGTATAATTTTTTATCTATTAATAACACTTTTTGAGCATAACAGTTGTTAAGATAACAGACTAGGTGATGTAGATAATAACTAGTTCCCAGGCGTGTTTCTAGACGTCTTTATCATAACTCGATAATACTATATTTGAACACTAAGCGGTCAACGGTCGAACATGGCATGTTTTAATACACGAGGAAACATTTCTTTACAGACAGATTGCTTGATAAAATTGCTGTTATGTTAATGTTATTTAATGAGGCGTAATTGAGTAAATATTTACTCACAAGCGAATTTTGGTCTATTTTATCTGTAAGATCCAAAACACCGCCTTGTGAAGTGTTCAACGTGACAAATAAACTAATGGTTGGCTTTTGCTCTTAACACTCATTTATATTTTGGGTAGCTAGATACCAATATTTTCCGCTAAATCGTGGCGCACGATAAAATGAATTTTCCTATTGTAGTCAGGTTTCGGAAACCTTTATTTCCTATTTTCTATGGTGAGTTTCAACTTAACTCTTAGGGGGAAGGAGTTTTTGGGAACCCGTAGGGGGAAAATGCGTGTAAATAAACACGCACTTAAAAAAATCACATTAATTCGCAATAATTCAAAAAACTGGTAAAGNCAAGTTGTAGAGCTCGTCAAACTACGTCGATCTGACTATTCAGAAATTGATTTGGGCGACCAGGGCGCCCTAGAGAGCTGTTTGAAATCTCCAACCTACGCAAAAAAACACCGTCAATCGAATTTTCTCGAAAAGTTGAGGGGGGGTCATCAATACCCGTTTTGCCCTACGGGGCCTCCATATGCCTTAAATCGACGAACAAACCCAGTTGCGTGTCTATTTACACGCACTTTCCCCTGGGAGTTAACAATATGATGCAATTTCAAAAAAAAACAATGAAAAAACAAAAATTAGGATTAGCCTTACTTGGCGTGGATTTTTTCGAAATTTAACCTACCCCTACTCAGTGTTGAAAGTTTCGATCATCGGGCATATGCGTTGGTCGACCAACGCTCAACCAACGCGGGACTATACCGACCAACCGCGACCAACGCTTTAAGTCTGGCGACCAACGACATCGCGCGACCCTTACGTATTACAATTTGAGATTATCTAACCAAAAATCCCACCCAATTATTTTAACAAAAGTCAATTATCTTTAAGTATAATTTTTTATCTATTACTAACACTTTTTACAGTTGTTAAGATAACAGACTAGGTGATGTAGATAATATGCAGTTACAGACGCCAGCGCCGTAGGCGCGGAGCGTTTGTAACTGAATTGACGAGCGCGCATATTGGCTCATGCTTTTTTAGCGGCGCCTCCTATTGGCTAGCGTCCTTTAGCCACGCAAACAACTTATTTCGCTGCTCGTAATAACTAGTTCCCAGGCGTGTTTCTAGACGTCTATATCATAACTCGATAATACTATATTTGAACACTAAGCGGTCAACGGTCGAACATGGCATGTTTTAATACAAGAGGAAACATTTCTTTACAGACAGATTGCTTGATAAAATTGCTGTTATGTTAATGTTATTTAATGAGGCGTAATTGAGTAAATGTTTGTTCACAAGCGCATTTTGGTCTATTTTATCTGTAAGATCCAAAACACCGCTTTGTGAAGTGTTCAACGTGACAAATAAACTAATGGTTGGCTTTTGATCTTAACTCTCAGAGGAAAGGAGTTTTTGGGAACCCGTAAGGGGAAAATGTGTGTTAATAGACACGCACTTAAAAAAATCACAATAATTCGCAATAATTCAAAAAAACTGGTAAAGCCCATTTGTGGAGCTCGTCAAACTACGTCTATCTGATTATTCAGGAATTGGTTTGGGCCACCAGGGCCCTCTAGAGAGCTGTTTGAAATCTTCAACTTACGCAAAAAACACCCTCAATCGAATTTTCTCGAAAAGTTGATGGGGTCAGCAATACCCGTTTTGCCCTACGGGGCCTCCATATGCCTTAAATCGACGAAAAAACAAGTTGCGTGTCTATATACACGCACTTCCCCCTGCGAGTTAACACTCATTTATATTTTGGGTAGCTAGATACCAACTTTTTCCGCTAAATCGTGGCGCACGATAAAATGAATTTTCCTATTGTAGTCAGGTTTCGGAACCCTTTTTTCCCTATTTTCTATGGTGAGTTTCAACTTAACCCCCAAACACGATTTTTTAACACATTTCTGACATCGTGCTTGTTGGTTCATTATAATTTTTGCGTAATACGAATAATCCCTCTAATCGGATAAAATATTAATTTCATATCTTCCAGCATGGATGTTTTTGCCTCATAATTTATGAGAAAATGAAAAATAGTGATTTAGAATGTCGAACGCAGGCTTCAAAATGTCAATAACCTCAAAGTGATTGAAAGTGATGTGTTATACAACTGGCCAATCTTGGGACATTCCCTTTCGTTTGAAGTAGATTCAATCAAATTTTGGCGACAAATTGGTAATATTTACAACGTCTATCGCAAACGATATCCGGACGAGCTCTATGGCGTCAGCATGTTTGGCACAAAGCCCATGATTGTACCCCTGAGTAAGACTTTATTTTTATTATATTCATTAAAAAGTTGAGCGTTTTCAGTAAAATGCTTTAAAGCTGACATAAACGGTTAACCTGTAACTGATTAGCACTAACTTGAAATAAAAAATACACAAAAAGGTGCTAGAGAGCATTTTTTTTGCTTCAAGTGTTCAAAATTCTCTGTAGCGCTAAAGCGTATTTTTTCAAATTAAGTATTTTTTTCAAATTAAGTATTTTTTCAAATTAAGTATTTTTTCAAATTAAGTATTTTTTCGAATAAGTAATTGGTTGCGTATTTTAAAATGAATAACTTTCTGTCGGATTTTTTTAGACATTAAATAGAGTCACAAACATGATGGTAGCAACATCCTTAACTAAACTAAGTAAAAACTTGGAATGTTTCGAGTTTCGTTTAACTTTTTTCTAGAATAGAAGCTGAAACAAGCAAAAAGTTAAAATATTTTTCTAGAATAGAAGCTAAAACAAGCAAAAAGTTAAGATATTTTATAAAGAAAAATGGTACTGTCTTAAAAGGGATATCGCGGAAAAGGCATCAAAAAATAAAAGTGGAAAAAGGATAACGTGTAAAAGGCATCAAAAAAACGTTGAAAAAGGATANAACGCCCAAGTTGACCGGTCCAACTTCCCAACGCAATTTTTTTTTGAGCGTACATGGCGCTAAATATTCTCAAATTGTACAAAAATATTCACGTGACCACGGAAACATGATATCTGTCAAAAAACGGACTTGACCTCAGTGCAAAAAACTGACTTCACCTTATGACGGTCGAGGCTTTAAACTCGGGGCTTTGAAATCAGACCTCCCTGTTTTATTATTCAGGGTGCGCCGTTATGTTTCACTTGTCCCCGCTCGTGCCGTTTTTCCGTGTAATATATAACCCCTGTATTCAACATGAAAAATGCTTTAATTGGGTTTGAAAAACAACGCTTGAAAAACAGTCGCAAGATAAGCGTACGTGCGGCAATTTTCGCATAATAACTGCTCGCAAGATAACTGCGCACCCTGTGTAATATATTCACCTGAGCTTGAAATCTTTGTGATTTTCAAGATTCGTCTAGACATAACACCAAGTCTTTTTCCAATTTTTTTTTCTCTCACCAACTTCGTCTCTGCAATTTTGTCCCGAAATTTTACATTTTTTGGCATATATTTTACCGGACGTGTCAAAAATTTTTTTTTGCAACTCAGGTATAATTCGTTATGTTCGACTGAAAAACGAATCCTATTGACGCCACGTGATGTGGCAAATAATGGCAAAAAAGGAAGAAAAAAAAACACTGTACAATACATTGTACAATACATACTGTATTAATTTTGAGAAAAAATTGCGTTGGAAAAACTTCCCAAAAATGCCTCAACGCCTAACGCTTCTAACTCGTTGGGCGAAAAATTGTCTCAACGCCCAACGCTCCCAACGCGTTGGGCGAAAAATTGCCCCAACGCCCAACGCTCCCAACGCGTTGGGCGAAAAATTGCCCCAACGCCCAACGTTCCCAACGCGTTGGGCAAAAAAATGCCACAACGCCCAACGCTCCCAACGCGTTGGGCCAAAAATTTCCCCAACGCCCAACGCTCCCAACGCGTTCGGCGCAAAATTGCCCCAACGCCCAACGTTCCCAACGCGTTGGGCAAAAAATTGCCCCGACGCCCAACGCTCCCAACGCGTTGGGCGAAAAATTGTCCCAACGCCCAACGCTCCCAACGCGTTGGTTGGGCGTTGGGCGTTGGCCAACGCATCCTAACGCCCAACGTTTCCAACACTGATTATATTCATTAAAAAGTTGAGCGCTTTCAGTAAAATGCTTAAAACCTCATATAAACAATTAACATATAACTGATTAGCACTAATTTGAAATGCAAAATACACAAAAAGGCGCTAAAGAGTATTTTTTGGCTTCAAGTGTTCAAAATTAAATATTTTTTCAAGTGTTCAAAATTAAGTATTTTTTCAAATACACCGCCTGTCTACGGAACTTAACGCCCCTAAACTTAACAAAATGCCCGGAATTTAACAAAATTCCCGGAACTTAACAGTCATCTCGCGTCAACTTTTCCGCCCACGCACTGTCTACTAAACTTAACAATATTACCGGAACTTAACAAAATTACTGGAACTTAACACCTTTTTTCGCCTTTTTCGGACGTCTGATCCACACGTTTTATAATCTTGATTTTTCCTCAATTGTCAAATCTCTTTTTGTGTCATTTTTCTCTTCATTGATGAATGATGATGTCATTCATAGCAGAAATAATTTAAATTATTCAGTTTTTTTTCGGAAATTCCCACTAAAGATAGAAAAAAAGCCTATTTGCATGGAACTTAACAGTTTTTTCTGTTTTGAAAAAAACCTAATTCCTTAAACTTAACAGTTTTCTGAATGCTTTTCGGCATTTCCGCCTACGCACTGTCTGCTAAACTTAACAAAATTCCCAGAACTTAACAAAATTCCAGGAACTTAACACCTTTTTTCTCATACCTTTGTTAAGTTCCGTAGACAGGTGGTGTAAGTAATTGGTTGCGTATTTTAAAATGAATAACTTTCTGTCGGATTTTTTTAGACATTAAATAGAGTCACAAACATGATGGTAGCAACATCCTTAACTAAACTAAGTAAAAACTTGGAATGTTTCGAGTTTCGTTTAACTTTTTTCTAGAATAGAAGCTAAAACAAGCAAAAAGTTAAATTTTATAAAGAAAAATAACCCTGATTTTGTAGAGCCTGAAGGAACGGAATGTATCTTGCATTCCTCAACCCACATCCGAAAAGGCGTGTTTTATGAATTCCTACAACCTTGGCTCAAAACCGGACTCTTAACGTCTCATGGACAAAAGTGGAAACACCGTCGGCGAATTATTACGCCGGCATTTCACAAGACAGTCCTGACCGATTTTGTTGAAGTGATGAATGAAAAAGCGCAAATTATGGTCGAGCAGGTTCTCAAAGTTGAGGCCACGAAAAATGACGGCCATGTAAATATGCTTTGGCCGATTACCCTGTGTGCACTAGACATTATTGTCGAGACCGCAATGGGCCACGAGTCAAACATCCAATTGGATAGGGCGAATAGCTACGCACAGGCGATTTTCTCCATGTTTACAACTGTACATATTCGTCAAAAGAATGTATCCTATTGGCCATGGGCATAGGTTGTGAAATTTTTGTAAATTTTTTTTCGAATGAAAATATCGAACAAGCGGGTTTTTGTGACCAAATATACAGCTGAATCACAAATCACACAAGAAAAAACTCCAACTTTCAGATATAAACCTGTGATTTTCAAGTAAATGAAGAAAAAAATTCCCGCTTCCGGTAGCCGGAAGTAGAGCTTAATAGCGTTCCTTATAGTCAAATTCACCAAATTCTTAGAAGTTAACAAAGTTCATGGTAGTTAAAACCTTTTTACCCGATCGTTTTGTTTAGTTCCGTAGACAGGTGGTGTATTTAGATTGGTGAAGGGTACTTTCACAACAATTTTTGGTCGCAAAAAAACCGTTAACACATTTGGTTGCGAATCGTTGTTCAAAATTTGGTTTTACGACCATTTTTCCACCTAAAATAGTGATGGCGAAAACTCACCCAAAACGTCATTTCCCGACCATTTGGTCGCCCACTCCTTTAGATTGCCTACCATTCTTCGATATAACAGCAAAATTCCCAACCTAAAATTAGTCGATTTGGACGATGACAAAATGGGGAAAGCAACAATTGAAAGATCTAAAAATCCTTCTTGATTTCACTCTAAATGTCATTAATAAGCGATGGGCTCGCTACAAAGAACTTCAGACCGAGCATGGCGAGAACTTCAATGAGGTAATGTTTGGTGACAAAAATGTGCGAAAAAGTCGAATTGCATTCATGGGTGAGCAAATATTATACACGATTTTAGCACCGACTGATGTGGTATCAAATACACCGGGTGCGCAGTTATCGGGCGTCCAGTTATCGGGCGTCCAGTTATCGGTCGGGTTTGTGTCCAGTTATCGGGCACCCTGCGCTGTTATCGGGCACCCTGCGCATTGCTCTTGAATATATATGTGTATAAATGACCACATTTCCCGCTCGTGCTGTTATCGGGCGGGTTTTTTTGCATATTTTTACCTTATTCCGCCTCCGCGCTGAGCAGTTATCGGGCGGCCGATTAAGCCGATTAAGGCTTTTTTGTCGCGAAACCCGCCCGATAACTGCGCACCCGGTGTATATCTAGAACAAAGTGAAACATAATAGCGCAGCCGGTGTCTTGGTATAGATTTTATAAAATTATGAAGTAAGTTAACTTAAATGAGTAGACCGTAGGCGGAAATGCTGAAAACGGAAACAACTATTAACTTTAATTGAATTTAGACGGGTTTTTCTTATTAATTTAACTTGTTGAAGATAGTATTTTGTTAACTTACTGAGTGTTAACTTACTTATTGTTGACTTACTTAGGTGGGTGGTGTACATACGATTTCATACCAAATCAGTTGGTGTCACAATTTTGTATGCCATAAAAACCGTGCGATTAATTAAACACTTTTTAGATACTTTGTTTCAAGCCGCTGATCGTGGCGACATCGACATGGCCGGTATTGCCGAAGAAGTTGACACATTTATGTTCGAAGGGCATGATACCACAGCTGCTGCAATGAACTGGGCAGTCCAAGAAATTGCATCAGATCCCCGAATCCTTAAAAAATGCCAAGATGAACTCGATGCGGTTTTTGGCGATAGTAATCGGCCAGCTTCAATACAAGATCTTGACAGACTTGAGGTACACAATTAATGCGATTATCTTTGTAAAAAGGGTAGACTACCCTGGACTGTCCAAGTACGGGTCGTAGGGGCTGTAAGCCGACTATTGGGCTAAATTTAGGGCACAGACTTATTTAGCCGAACAGAGAAAAGGACGAAATCCTAAGAGAAAAAAAAAATAAATAAGCCATGACCATCAAATTTTTTCGAAAAAAAAAAAATAAAAAAAAAATTTATTAAGGCACTTTTAGCGTGACCAAAAGAATGGCGCATTTGGAGGCCTAAAATCAAATTTATCACGTGATTCGTTGAACTTGGCCTCGATTTTCCAAAAATATTAAAAGCTAACGTTTCTCTAAGAAGAACAAAGCTAGAAAAGGACGAAAACCTTGAAATGATATTTGAAAAAAAAAACAATTTTTTTCTCAAAAAAACCCCTGTTTTTGCCAATTTTGACACCTAGTTGACTCCAAGTCGTTAAGGTTAGGAATTTTAACCTCCTGCCATTTTTAACGTTATGAGTCATAACTTATGACATTTTCTTATCAGCGGAAAATACTGAATTCGATGCGTACATTTTGAAAGTGATCTGAACCCTAATTTTAACCGTGGGTACCCTACACACAGTACTAAAAATGATTTTTTACCTTTTAGTACCTTGATGCGTGCATAAAAGAAACACTTCGAAAGTTTCCTTCGGTACCTATTTTTGCACGAGAACTCGACGACGACTGCCCTGTTGATAAACTTGGAAAACAATATGTAATACCAAAAGGGTCATTGGTCGTCTTTCCCGCATACTTTCTACATCGTGATGAAAAACACTGGGAAAATCCGACAGAGTTTAGACCAGAGGTTATTTTTGGTTAAATAATATTGGAGAAATTTTTACAGTTATTTTATAGAGATTTCTTCGTGGAGCCGCCGAAAAAAGATATGCTTATTCATACATTCCATTCAGTGCCGGACCACGAAATTGTATTGGGCAGCGGGTAAGTTTCCTCTGGTTTTAATTCTTCGAAAGCAAAAATTTTCTAAACGGGGTGCGCTCTAATCTTACCCCCAACTTTTAGAAAAAAAAACAGTAACGGAAGCCCTAGGCGTAGTTGAATTCCTCGGAAAATTCTCCTTAAAGGCGTCAAGATTAACTCCCAAGGTCCTAAGGCATATAATCCGTAGTAGGACGAATGTCCAAACTTGGACACAACGCCTTTTCGGCCATGTTAAGCTAATATTTTTTCTCATAAAATTTTAGTAAACCTGAGTTTCAGCGATTTTCGATTTTAAGCTCAGTTTTCTATCATTTTCAGACCATTTTGGGCGTTATGTCCAAATTTGGACATCTGGGACTTTGGAGCCGGACGGGGCCGATCATAACGATAAGAACGGAACAATTAGAGCGCTACCAGTGTAAAGTGTCCAAATTTTATAATAAAATTTAGTTTGCGATTTTGTCAGAAAAGATCATGATTGCAGCAATTTTGCGAAAGTTTAATTTGAAAGCGGTACGCAAAACCGAAGATATACCAGTCGTTGCTGAGATTATAACGCGGCCAGAAAATGGCATTACGTTAATTCTCGAACCGAGGAAAACGACTGAAAAACACTGAAAGGCTAAAAAATCGTGTTTATAATGTTAACTGTTTGTTTAACAGTATGTTTGATATCTTGAATATTTTTGTATATATTTTAAAATAAATAACAGCGCCAACTCTTTTACGATATTATTTTGTGATAATTAAAGTTTTATAATAATACGTGTGTTCCTCATAATAAGAAGTTACATGCAGCCGTAGGCTGCATGTAACTTAATTACATGCAGGTTTCTTCCAAATATGGACTTGCGACATTTAGGCGCCTTTTTTTCATCTCGAGCTTTTTTTTGTTCGTTNTGTCCAAATTTTATAATAAAATTTAGTTTGCGATTTTGTCAGAAAAGATCATGATTGCAGCAATTTTGCGAAAGTTTAATTTGAAAGCCGTACGGAAAACCGAAGATATACCAGTCGTTGCTGAGATTATAACGCGGCCAGAAAATGGCATTACGTTAATTCTCGAACCGAGGACAACGACTGAAAAACACTGAAAGGCTAAAAAATTGTGTTTATAATGTTAACTGTTTGTTTAACAGTATGTTTGATATCTTGAATATTTTTGTATATATTTTAAAATAAATAACAGCGCCAACTTTTTAACGATATTCTTTTGTAATAATTAAACTTTTATAATAATACGTGTTTTCATCGTAATAACACTTGATTTTGATGAAAGTGGGGATTTTTTTATTCCTCAATTGGCAAGAGGGCCCGAAAAAAGTGACGAGTAATTGCATTCAAAAATGCATTTTCAAGTGAGCACATTTTAAAAAATAAAAGACAACCCACTTTCATAATGTCCAAGTGTTACTTGTTAAATAATTGTTAATATTTATTGAAGTGAAAGATAGATAATTCCACAATTTGTGAAACAGTACACAAGATGCACCCATATTGGGTGAAAAAGTTTTTATGACAAACGTTTGAATTTTATGCGCAAACATAAACATGCAAGTTAGTCTAAAATCTTTTGTCAAATTGTGAGTCAGGAAAACAGATGCGCCAATTTTTTTCAGATTTGAAATTCACATGATCCCGATATCGTCAATATCGTACAGGCTGGAATCGTTCGTCTCATCTTCTTCAACCTCAATAACTTCCCATTTTTGCTTCTCAACGCTAAAATATGTGGTTTTATTAGTAATACTGTCTTAACTCTCAGGGGAAGGAGTTTTTGGGAACCCGTAGGGATACAATGTGTGTATATAAACACGCACTTAAAAAATTCACAATAATTGGTCAAGCCAAGTTGTAGAGCTCGTCAAACTACGTCGACCTGACTATTCAGAAAATGATTTGGGCCGCCAGGGCGCCCTATAGAGCTGTTTTAAATCTCCAACCTACGCAAAACATATGCCTTAAATCGATGAAAATAACAAGTTGTGTGTCTATATACACGCACGTCCCCTGGGAGTTAAAGGCGGGTATAAAATCCATTGTGCGTTTTTGTGTTTGTAGGTATATTTTCAAAATCTAGAAAAGTTGTTTCGAATCATCATTTGTTTCCACACTGTATTCTAACGTATGGCACTTATAATAGGCGCAGCAGTTTAATTGAATTTTACGCGGAACAAAAAAGAAGGAACAAAATGAGAAACGCGGACAACTCAATTGTCTCGCGCGGACATTATTTGCCTCATTGTCCGCGTTACACAAAGAAAAAGAAATTGTTTTTTTTTGTCGTTTGCTGCTAGGGTACGCAGCCAATCATAATTGGCAGCGCGAGGCAATTAACCTGTTGCGCTTTATATCTTGCAAAAATGAAAAAAAATGAAAAAAGTTGGTGAAACGTCAATAAAAATACGCAACGTATTATAATAATATAATTTATAATAATATAATTTATAACAAACATAATGTTAGTATAATAACATCTATCAAATATTTCTTCAGATGCTTCCGATATAATTGTACTTACCCGAATCTATCATGTTGATGGTCCACCTTGGATATATCGGGCAGGGTAACTTCAAGTGGTTTCATGCAGCTTAAAAATACAAAACATTGAAATTCTGACAAATCTTAAACGTGATTTTAGGTCTCAAAAATTATGGGTGATGAAAACAAAAATAAACGAAATTTTTTGTTTCTCTTGCTCAAAAAACATTTCATTGCCTCAAATCCCCATGTTTTATAACTCCCCGACCAATTATCTTAACACAATTGCGTTATATTAACATTTTAAACAAAACGATCGTAAACTGGAATTATCGTAACAAAATCAAATTATCTTTTTGAGCAAAAAAAACTGTTAGAATAACTGGTTGGATTGTGTAGTTAATGCGACTTGTGCACCAGTTATTTCATCTTACTCTAACTCCAGTGTCGGCCGTCCTGCAGCAAGGGTTATTAATGAAACACATTTATATAAACTCATTTGAAAAAAAAAGTATATGAAGTTGATTTTATCCGCTGTATAAAACGTGCAGGCTTACTTTTTATTGAATGTAACGTTTTGAACATTGTGGGTCAAACTGTAAGAACGCCACAGGCCACACCAGGAAAGATTAGGGTATGCATAAGTGGGTTCAACGAAAGCCCCATGTGAGCAACTGTCTATTTTTTCTGCCTCAAGAATTCGCTGGAACATTCCAAAAGATTTTTTGGCCAAAATTTATTAGTAAAAACGAAAAAAAATAGGTTATTCCGACAAAACATATCATTGTTATTCTCCATTGTTCGCTGCATTGTTCATATGATTCTCGACATGGTATGAACTTCGTTCATTTTGTGCAAAACTTAGCAACAAAAATTGCAACTTGGGGAATTAGTTCAAAAACAGCGCCCTTGAATTTCCTTTTGTAATCATTATGTGTTCGGTAAAATCGAGAGCAGTATAAATCCGCACATTTTTTTTGTGCGGATTAAATCGATAGCGCGATAACTCCGCACATTTTTTTCGTGCGGATAAATTTTTGTGTGGGACAAATCCGCACATATTTATATGAATCATTCGTCATAATAATATTATTCAGACAATTTTTTATTCTTTTTTTTTTACAAATANTATAAACGTTAAATTAAATGAAAAGAAAGACGTAAACAAATTTCAGCAAAAACCAGTAATGTGAACGATTTCGCATTTCACCAAATATTTTCAAAATTTGAAATGCTCAAAATTTCTAGAATTTTTTGGCGGAAATGATTTTTTTGCACTTGAACTCATTCATGATACATTTTAGGATTACCTGGACCGAACTATACGTATACACTACGGCAAAATAAAAAAATGATGTTTATTTGTAAACAAATCGAGCATACCACCCTTAAAAAATAAAATAAAACCCACTAATGTCCAAGTGTTACTTGGTAAATAATTGTTAATATTTATTGAAGTGAAAGATAGATAATTCCACAATTTGTGAAACAGTACACAAGATGCACCCATATTGGGTGAAAAAGTTTTTATGACAAACGTTTGCATTTTATGCGCAAACATAAAAATGCAAGTTAGTCTAAAATCTTTTGTCAAATTGTGAGTCAGGAAACAGATGCGCCGATTTTTTTTTTGAGATTTGAAATTCACATTATCCCGATATCGTCAATATCGTAGAGGCTGGAATCGTTCGTCTCGTCTTCTTCGACCTCAATAACTTCCCATTTTTGCTTCTCAACGCTAAAATATGTCGTTTTATTAGTAATACTGTCTTAACTCTCCGGAGGAAGGCGTTTTTTGGAACCCGTAGGGGGAAATGTGTTTATATAAACACGCACTTGAAAATTCACAATAATTCGCAATAATTGGAAAGGCCAAGTTGTAGAGCTCGTCAAACGACGTCGATCTGATTATTCAGAAATTGATTTGGGCCACTAGGGCCCCTAGAGAACTGTTTGAAATCTCCAACCTACGCAAAAAAAAATACCGGCAATGTAATTTTTTCGAAAAGTTGAGGGGGGTCAGCAATACCCGTTTTGCCCTACGGGCCCTTGTTTCCAATCATAATTTGTTTTTACACTGTATTCTAACGTATGGCAGTCATAATCTGCGCAGCAGTTGAACTGCAGTTCAATTGAATTCTACGCGGAACAAAATAATTGGCAGCGCGAGACAGTTAACCTGTTGCGCTTTATATCTTGCAAAAATGGAAAAAAATCCTGTAAGTTGATGAAACGTCAATAATAATGCGCAAAGCATTGACAAACAAAAAAAAAGTATAATTATAACAAAGTTGTCTAAGTATAATTTCCGATATAGTTGTACTTACCCGAATCTATCATGTTGATGTTCCACCTTGGATATATCGGGCAGGGTAACTTCAAATGGTTTCATGCAGCTTAAAAATAAAAAAATTGAAATTGGGACAAATCTTAAACGTGATTTTAGGTCTCAATAATTATGGCCCATAATTTATGGGCGATGAAAACGAAAATAAACCAAAATTTTTTGTTTTTTGTTTCTCTTGCTCAAAAAACATTTCTTTGACTCAAATCCCCATGTTTTATTATTCCCTGAGCAATTATCTTAACACAGTTGCGTTATATTTTTAACAAAACGATCGTAAACTTGAATTGGGTATCACACGACTGGGCGCCGGTCTCAATTGCTACAAAACTCGACTGGTACCAAGTTCGACTGGAATCGGGTACCAGTCGCTATATCGTCCTGAGTTTAAAACGCGAAAAAAATTTTTTAGCTTAAATGCATATTTCTCCTGCGGCACTTAAGAAGGTGAGGACTGCAATACAAAAATATTTTAAAAGAAAGAAATCGCCTTTAGGTGATTTGCCTTTCGGTGATTGGTCGAGCGCGCTCAAAAAATACCAATGACAGGCCACATAGGCCTCAGACGCGCTGTCAAGTAACGCTACCAAAAAGTGGTAACATTATTTATTTTTTTCGCGTTTGAAAATCACTGCGATAGTGTACCAGTCGCCTTTTGGTACCAATGGGGACCGGCGACCAGTCGTGTGATACCCCTTGAATTATCGTAACAAAATTAAATTATCTTTTTGAGCAAAACATTTGTTATAATAACGGGTTAGATGGTGTAGTCATTGCGACTTGTGCACCACTTATTTCATCTTACTCTAACTCCAGTGTCGGCCGTCCTGCAGCAAGGGTTATTAATGAAACACATTTGTATAAACTCATTTGAAAAAAAGTATTATATGAAGTTGATTTTATCCGCTGTATAAAACGTGCAGGATTACTTTTTAATGAATGTAACGTTTTGAACATTGTGGGTCAAACAGTAAGAACGCCACAGGCCACACCAGGAAAGATTAGGGTATGCATAAGTGGGTTCAACGAAAGCCCCATGTGAGCAACTGTCTATTTTTTCTGCCTCAAGAATTCGCTCGAACATTCCAAAAGATTTTTTGGCCAAAATTTCGTAGTAAAAACGAAAAAATAGGTTATTCCGACAAAACACATCATTGTTATTATCCATTACGCGCTGCATTGTTCATATGATTCTCGACATGGTATGAACTTCGCTCATTTTGTGCAAAACTTAGCAACAAAAATTGCAACTTGGGGAATTTGTTCAAAAACAGCGCCCTTGAATTTCCTTTTGTAATCATTATGTGTTTGGTAAAATCGTCAAGTTCTCCGATGTGGGTACGTTTTTCAAAAAATAATAGTAATATTACAATACGGCGTTTTATAAAGTTTTTTCCGTCTACTAGCAGGGGCACTACCGGAAAACGTATAAACAGGAAAACGGAGAAACATGAAAACGGAGAAAACTTTCTACAGATCGTTACGGAAAATTGAACTTTTTTTTGCTATTAAAATCTATCCGTTACAGGGCGCGTGGGAGGGCTCAAGAACCTGGGCCCAATAACAGAAAAAAATAACAGAAAAAAAAATAATTTTTTTTTCTAAAACTCACATATGATGCAGTTTGATGCGTAGATTACGTTGGTGAAATAAAAAAAGTTGAAAAAAGAAACACGTTTTGGCGTTAGAGAGCATTTTAGACGCCATTTTTGGTAGCATTTCTCCGTTTTCCTGTTTCTCCGTTTGCCGGTAGTGCCCTAGCAGGGAACGTCTTTGCTTTAAAATAATATGACTAGTCCAGGCAGGTTTAACAATTTTATTAGAAATTCACATAACATAATTGGTAACTGAAAAACCAATACAATTAAAGAATTTTTGATGACCAGTGTAAATGACACACTTTCTTTCAAAAACAAAAATGCGTTACATAAATTATGGCGTTCACCCAACTACCGTTTTTCAAGACTTTCACCATCATGACCTGTTTTTAGATAACAGCGTCAGTTACAAGTTCATAAGCAACCACTGTATGTCCTTTATTCATAAGAAAGACACATATGCCAAACAAAACTATTGCCGATAAAAAGACTTCTTAAGGAGGGGTCCGTCGTGTTGTTTACAAACTTGACGTTAGGGAAAAACGCTTTTTAGCACGTTATGTTGAAACTAGTTTGTAAACAACATGACGGACCCCTCCTTAATTGGTTTCTGATTTTACTTTCTGAGTATTTCTGAGAAAGTTTCTGATTTTACTTTTTGAGTATTTACGGAGCTAAAATAAATTTTGATCAATCTTTGTACCCGGCGCAGGGTAAGTTTACCGAACGGTTACAAATTATAGAAAAGGGCATCATGGGCGTCATAGGAGCAAATTTCACCGGGTTGGCAACTGGTGACCACATTAAACTGGTGTGCGGTCTCGAGTGGAATTTTTTACCAATTGGTACTGGTTTCATGAACTAGTACCATTTTCTAGTCTCACCAGAGGACTGGCACCCAAAAAATTGCTGGAAACGGGATAGTCTGAGCACCATCATACGGTATAGACTATACCGTATAGTTTTAGATTCTTCCCCCGGACTGTCCAAACCTGGTCCGGGCGGGACAGTTTCAAAAATTTGTTACAGATTGAGTAAGGGAAAATAATCTAAGACATGTAGACAATGAGAAAGTGAACTCGATTGTGTGATTCACTTTGAGAAAAAAATTATCGATTACGTAATTTTACCCGATAACGGCGCAGGACGTAGTGGTAAATGGAAAACTTAAAAAAAAAATTGTTAAAAGTTTCACCTGATAATGGGTTTTGACCCGCTAAAGAATCACCCGATAACGGCGCAGGGGGTTAAATCATTCTTTTGAATAATAATTTTAGGTCGCAAATAAGCATAAGCAGAAATGAATCTCGTTACTGACAAAATAAGTTTAGCAAAAACCGATACTTACTACGCGGCGTAGTCTACGCATGTAATGATTTTAGCCTTGGTCAGAACACGAGTTTATTATTTAAAACCAGTTAAGTCCATTTTTGTCATACATTTGATGTTTTTTATTACAATTTAAGGTGTTGGCTATTGTTATCAAGTAAGGTCAAGTTTATTCGACCATCAAATTCTAGAAATTTTGACGTTCGGAAATTCGGATACAAAATTGAATTTACAAAATTGCTCATACAAATTTCAAGAAATAAATACGGTTAACTCGTTTTTAAATGTATAATTTGTTCATGATGGTAATCTAAAATGTTCCAAGATATGGTAAAGCGTAATTTGGGTGCAAAGTTCAGTCAGAATCATAACGTATAAGACACTTTTTTCGCTAAAGTGTGGATTTTTTTGTTGATCTTTTTTGAATTGTCGTCAATCACGTAAGTACTGTTAATGCTATCGATTAACTTTTTTCGACCTATTATGAAGAAATATGTAGCGGAGATTATTATGAAGCGCTTTTTTAAATATCTTTTTTCTNAGAAAATTTCAAAGTTTGTTCATTTAACAGAAAAAAAATCATGAAAATCGAATTTGAGGAAAGTTATCAAATTAGCGCGTGAAAAAAGAGGAGGAAATCCTCCTGCGCGGTATCAGGGTGATACTCGCTCGTGTTGATGGTGCCAGGCGGTTAAAATCTATCCGTTACAGGGCGCGTGTGATTTTTTTCTAAAACTCACATATGATGCAGTTTGATGCGTAGATTACGTTGGTGAAAAAGTTGAAAAACGAGACACGTTTTAGCGTTAGAGAGCATTTTAGACGCCATTTTAGGCAACATTTCTCCGTTTTCCTGTTTCTACGTTTGCCGGTAGTGCCCTAGCAGGGAACGTCTTTTCTTCAAAATAATATGACTAGTCCAAGCAGGTTTATCAATTTTATTAGAAACTCACATAACATAATTGGTAACTGAGAAGTATAATACAATTAAAGAATTTTTGATGACCAGTGTAAATGACACCCTTTCTTTCAAAAAAAAATGCGTTACATAATGGGGGTGAACTACCGTTTTTTCAAGACTTTCACCATCATTACCTGTTTTAAGATAACAGCGTCAGTTACAAGTTCATAAGCAACCACTGTATGTCCTTTATTCATAAGGAAGACACATATGTTAAACAAAACTATTGCATATTGAAAGACTTCTTAAGGAGGGGTCCGTCGTGTTGTTAACAAACTTGACGTTTGGGAAAACCGCTCTTTTAGCACGTTATATTGTAAATAATTTGTACACAACATGACGGACGCCTCCTTAATTGGCTTCTGATTTTATTTACGGAGCTCAAATAAATTTTGATCAATCTTTCTACCCGGCGCAAGGTAAGTTTACCAAACGGTTACAAATTATAGAAAAGGGCATCGTGGGCGCCATAAGAGCAAATTTCACCGGGTCGGCAACTGGAGACCACATTAAACTGACAGTTTAAAACTGTGGTGTGCGTTCTCGAATGGAATTTTTTACCAATTGGTAGTGGTTTCATGAACTAGTACCATTTTCTAGTCGCACCAGACGACTGGCACCCGAAAAATTGCTGGAAACGGGATAGTCTGAGCACTATAATACGGTATAGTTTTATATTCTTCCCCCAGACAGTTTCAAAAATTTGTTTTAGATAGAGTAGGGGAAAATAATCTATTAGATTAAATCTTAAAGACATGTAGACAATGAGAAAGTGAACAAGATTGTGTGATTCACTTTGAGAAAAAATTTCTCGATTACGTAATTTTACCCGATAACGGCGCAGGGCGTAGTGGTAAATGGAAAACTTTCAAAAGGGTCACCTGATAATGGGTTTTGACCCGCTAAAGAATTACCCGATAACGGCGCAAGGGGTTAAATCATTCTTTTGAATAATAATTTTAGGTCGCAAATAAGCACAAGCAGAAATGAATCTCGTTACTGACAAAATAAGTGTAGCAAAAACCGATACTTACTACGCGGCGTAGTCTACGCCTGTAATGATTTTAGCCTTGGTCAGAACACGAGTTTATTGTGAATCTGTTTAAAATATGCTTTCTGATTTTAAGGACCGGTCATACCTGTTGTTTCCAAAGAGTGTAATAACAATGGTAATTGCTCGCGACTAAGACACATATTTTTTATTTCATCTTATTGAATGACAGTCCCAGCTCCCAAAGCCTCAAAGCGTTACGAAATCCCGTCATGGCCCCAAAGCGTTACGTTTTTTGACCAAAAAATGGTGACACTTTTTGGGGGACTGTATTAGCTCTTAAAAAGCCCGGTGAATAAGCAACTTTTTTAGCGGAAATGCATATTTCTTCTTAAATGCGGCACTTAAGAGGAGGAGGATTGTAATACAAAAATATTTTAAAAGAAGGAAATCGCTTTTCGGTGATTTGCCTTTCGGTGATTGGCCGAGCGCGCTCGCTGTCAAGCAACGTTACCAAAAAGTGGTAACATTATTTATTTTTTTCGCGTTTTAAAATCACTCCGATAGTGGAACTATTAGACACGGAATCACTCAGTGTCGTTATAAGCAGTTTTGAAAAAGTTGGCCAACGCTCCAAATTTCCCCAACGTGTTGGAAACAAAAATTCGCCAACGCCCAACGCAGACCAACGCCCAACGCTTCCAACACTGGTCATAAGTGTACCTTCGTGTCACACGTTCTGACATTACAGTTATACCCTCTGATTTTAACAATTTCTAAATTTCTGATTATGTTCAATCCTTTCTGTCGAATAAAATACAAAGCAAATCGCACAAGAAATTTATTATTATGGCAAATATTTTCCGCGTTTTTTGTTCTCTGATAGGTTTAACGATAAGATGTATTCAAACAGAAATATTAAATTGAAGTGAACTTAGATAACAGACAGTAAGAAAGAAAAATGTCCGGAGTCAGTCTTAGCATCCAGGCATGTGTATATGCCGCGATATACTCACGTCCATCATGATAATTTATGATGATTTTTGATGATCTATGAGATTATTCGAGGTCAGCTTGATCAAGATCGTATTCGTCGGGTCCGGATGGCGATTCAGTGGTCGTGGCCTCCACAAATGCATCGGCCCAGTTCGCCGCTCTGTCCCTAGAAATATTTTTTATTAATTTTAGCGGAAAAATATTAAGTTTAAATAAATGTTTTTGCACACATTTCAATTTAGTACAGTCCTTACTCCCATGAAGAGCGGTTATATAACGCCCGTTTTTTTATAAAAAGTGATCCTCCCATAAGGGCGGCTTTTTTATAACGTACACCATCTACCTGCTTAACAGAACATTCATTTTTCCGCCTATGCACTATCTGCTTAAAGTAACAGTCATTTTCCCGCCTACGCACTACCTGCTTAAAGTAAGAGTTACACTTTAAGTAAGCGTTTTGTTCATTTTTGAGTTTACTTAAAGGATATTGGCGGAACTATTACTTTAAGCAGGTAGTGCGTAGGCAGAAAAACGGACTGTTATTTTAAATAGGTAGGTGGTGTACTTCAGGGGTCGACAAGGGATTCAAATTAACCCCATGGAAATCGACCGGTTTTGGGATGAAAAATTATACACGTTCCAGGACCAGTTTCAGCGGGTTATAAATTTAACGGGAAATCTAAAAAACTTGTTTTTGGAATCCAAAAAAAAACCCAGAGAAATTATTCTTGTGTTCTTTCTACCACAATAGTAAGCATCTTTCTCAATTTTGATCAAATTAAAAGACTTACTCTCGCACTGGAGCTGCTGCGACGAAGATGGTAAGCATAAAAAATTTTAATAGTTGCATTTTTATGATATAATAAAAAAAATCTTTCAGAGATGATTTATGTTACTTTTCACTCTGCTTTAAACTGTTCGAAAATGCCATTGGGCATACCATTAGCGATTAGATAAATGGTTCCGTAAATCCTAAGTATAAACATCAGCGGAGGCCCATTTATGGGGTTCGCTATTGAGTTCTAAATGACATGTATCAATTTCACTCCCATTTGATGCATCTTTTGATTTGCAGATATAATTTTATTTTGAGTACACCACCTAACCAGTTAACAATTATTTTGGTGAAAAATTGTTGGCAAACAATTGAAAATAGACCGCGATACGTTTTAGTCCGAAAATTTAGATAAAATTATTATAGAGGCGGAGTATAACGTTACGTTTAACTTTATATTTTCTATCAGATTTCAATTTTCGTCATGACCTACTTCAACTTTGATTGTTCACCTTACAATGCTGCTCTCAAATTTTTGATGATGGCTGTTACCTTAATTTTTGGAATATTAAAAATGTAATTTCTCTTAAAAACACGCGACCTATTAATTTCAAATGATGGTTACTGACCAGTAAATAAAAATCATTGTGGATATCTTACCAATAATTTTTACGAACCATAAAACGGAACTGAAAAAAAAATGTCGCATTTTTGAGTAACACCCACTCTTAATCTGAAAAACTTTGACCTCAAAACGATCTCATACAAACGCAAAAAATAGTAACTTTTTTACTACATCAGTCCGCCTTGGGTATGAAAACCGATCTAATAACTACGGTGTATTTGATATATAAAGATGTGTGACAAAAAAACGACCCAAAAATTTGAAACAAAGTTAACGTGATAAAGGGCTAGCAGGAAAATTTGGGCGCAGGTCCACAAATACGGGTATATTTTTCGTAGATACTTATGACGTACAATAAGGGTCGAAATAATTATAGAATTACCAATACTAAAGTCCGTAAATACCGCGTCTAACAATAACGGTCTGTTCTCACAACACGAAAGCGACCAATTACACCAGGTGCGCCGTTATGTTTCACCCCGTTATGTTACAATTTTTCCCATTCGTCCCGTTATGTGACAATTTTTTAGCAAAAAAATTTCTGGCGTTTTTGCCTACGCACTACGCCGTTATGCTACAATTTGTACAAAAAAACCGTATTTCGCAAAATTTTGAGTTACGTAATCACTATTTTCCGTTATGTTACAATTTGTACAAAAAAAAACACGAATTGCGCAATATTTTCCTCGTTCTTCCCATTATGTTAAAATTTTTAATTTTTTTGGCGTTTTCCAGCGAAATCGCCAACGCACTGCGCCATTATGTTACAATTTTCCGTTATGTTACACATTTTTTTTATTTGGTTTTGTAACATAACGGCGCTGGTGTACCTGACAACCCCTGTAAAAATCAAGTATCTTTCAAGATTTATGAAAATAATTATAATATAAACTTTACTCTCGTTATTTTTTTTTAACCAAATGAATAAAATAGAATGATACTAAAATTGAAAGAAAACGGCGTTATGTTTCGATGTGTATTCCTAAAAAAAAAAAATCTAAAAAAGTTGTAAGATAACTGGACGACCGAAACTGAATATTAAAAATAATGTGGGCAAGATAACGGCGCAGAGAAGTAGCAAGACTTTCAGGGTCATATTTTGATACCAGTTAAAATATTTGGTCTGTAGTCTAAATTTAAATGTGTCATTGTGAAGTTTATTGTTTTACGAAACGAAATCGCGGTGTGCTCTAAATATTCCAAAGTCTCCCAGACGTGACAGGATGACGCTAATACCTACAGGTAGAGATCAACGTGACCTTTCATATTTACAAAACAGTGCTCGAATGCTTTGATAAAAAACTGTTCAACTCGTCTACTTAAAAAAAATCCCTCGTATTAAAATTCGTACCGAAAATTTAATTTCGTTATTAATTTTTGGCTTGTAGCGCGTACAATATTTATTAGCAAAACAGTAAATTAGCTTTACACTCAACATTTTTTTTTGTTGAGCTTGACATGTTTAAGTACAAAACAATTCCTATCGATTGGGCGGGTTTAACCACTTGACACAACAGGAATCAAGTCGTCTAAAATTCCCAATCTAAATGGAAGTCAATTTAACGGGGATAGGCTGTCTAGGGTCGAAAACGAATGGTCGAAAACAACAGTCGAAAACGAGACTATTGAAACCAATATTTTAAACTGAATTACCTAAAACGGGTTAATATTCGTCATAAAATAGTCAAATTTCAAAACCGGTAAATATGGGTCATAAAATAATCAAATTTCAAAACCGGTAAATATGGGTCATAAAATAGTCAAATTTTAAAACCGGTAAATATTGGTCATACAATTGTCAAATTTCAAAACTGGTAAACTGATAAATATCAGTCGATAACCAGTCTGACCCATGAACCGCGGACACCCTAAACACAGATTATAATGGTGTCAAAGGAATTACAGTCAACACTTCAATGGGGTATCAGTCTGATAAACGGGCTTTATAAATAACAGTTAAGGGCCTTTGGGATGTGTAAACTCTTTATACATAATGCAACTGGCACTGTCAAAAATAAGTAAGCCAAGGAAGTGGTTTTGCTTTACGCGGCGTAAATTACGCCTAATGTATGCATTGGCAAACATATGATTTTTTTTCTCAAGATTAACGTGGGCTAAAATTTAGCCGCTAAATAGCAATTTGCGCGTTTTTTTTTTGCGTCATCGCTTCTTACGTAACGTTTGTATCTCTGCAACTACTGATTTAAAAATAGAAATCGTTTGTTTCGTTCCCGTCGCGGTCTTAATTGAAGTATGAGGTATAATTACGCGCTTCTCGCTTTACTAGTTTTACCCAAAATACAAAATTAGAGAAAGCGAGAAGCACGTTATTCTACCCCTTACTGTAATAAAAAGAACCAAAAGCTTCCAAATCACGGGTTTATGACTCAAAAACGTTTTCTCTGATTTTTCACAACAAATATCTAGCAAGGCCCTTGTTGCTAGGGGTTAACGTTAAATTAAGCTGTTATTACTATGTTGCGTCTCGTTTATCTCTGCCTTCTTGGTCCATATCTATAAAGCACAACTTCCTCTTATCTTTTGAAACAAGACTGTTTTAGCTACAAACCGTTGCAGATAAATTGATTATCGAGAGCCTTTTTCAGTATAAAAATATACTAAAAAATCATTGTCTCCAGTTTAATTTTTTATATTAATCAAAAGTTAGTGTTATATTCACATGAAAATACTGTTAACTCACAGGGGGAAGTGCGTGTAAATAGACACGCAACTGTTTTTTCGTCGATTTGAGGCATATGGTCCATATGATATGGAGGCCCTGTCGGGCAAAACGGGTATTGGTGACCCCACCTCAACTTTTCGAAACAATTCGATTGACGGTGTTTTTTGCGTAGGTTGGAGATTTCAAACAACTCTCTAGGGGGCCCTGTTGGCCCAAATCAATTTCTGAATACTCAGATCGTAGTTTGACAAGCTCTGGCTTTACCTCATTTGGCTCCTTCCCCCTGAGAGTTAATTAACCTAAGGCTCCCGAGTTGTATATAATCACCAAACCTGCTATTGCATAATTGCTTTTATTTAGTTATTTTGCCATTTAACCAAAACTTCAATTCTTATTTGGTCAAAAAGCCTTGAATTCAAAATCTCACCAGGAAATGAAAAGTTTTTTTCCGCTTACGCTCTACCCCAGATATCCGAAAGTTATGTTCTAAATTGCAGAACAGAACGGAACAGAACAGATAGCTCGTTCTATTTTGTTATGGTTCTCCAACTTTCGTGTGATGGTAATAGAACGTTCTGTTCACGTGATCGGATATTTTGCACACAAAAAACGTTCTAATTTCAGAGATCATTCTATTTTTGAGAACGTTCGTTCGTTCGTTCTGTTTCCATAGTTTTATCAAAATTTGCCTCTCTTGGCATTTTTAGCAATATTAGTAGAAAGATAATTAGCTAGGTGGCGTACAGTACTCACTTTCAGATTCTCAACGTTTTTTATTCGTTTATTGGTTAGGAAATAGTCCATATTATGTTAGTTACTGTTATTTGAACAAAAGTTAAAATATGAATTATCTTATTTTAATCATTATGGTATCAATTGGGTATCATTATGTTATCAATATGAATTATAATGGTATCATAATGATAGTACGATAATTCATAGTATATTGATCCGTCTCTATAGTTTGTAGCCTTGACGCTGTCATGTCAAATATTTACAACTTTCAATATATATTTTTGACCTGCGACAAAAAAGAAAGACTAAGAAATATAATTAAAATGTATGTTCTACTTCTTTTCATGGTTTTCGTGGTTAGAAGTGTGATTTCGGATGACGAAAAATGTAATGCGGTTAGTGTCTGCGAACTTTCAAAAAAACTTCAAACAATAGAAGAGGAGCACCGAAATACATTAACCGAGTTTGATTTATATAAAAGTTTAACTGGTGGCTTAGTAAAAGGCAAGATTATTAAGAAAAAGTTTGGAACGTGCTGAAAAAAAAAACACAGCGGTCTGATATCCTATCCGGTAAATAATCGAATTGTAAAATATCACTGTCATGTAACTTTCTCAAGACACACATTAATATTTGATCTAACGATATGGGTTTAAAAGGTTGTTACGTCAACACGTTTTTGGCATTTTTGGAAAATTGAGATACCCATATGGGGTACTCCCAAAAAATTACCCTTAAGTCAAAGTTCTTACAAAATGAGTCGACAACTGCTTAGGGCATTTTGTCAGGATGAAATAAGCAAAAACAGAATAACGCCGATTTTGAACGCGTTAGAAAATTTCGAGTTCGGGAATTTCTACCAAAAAAAAAACTTTCGTTGTATGTTTTATATTGTTCCTCATAAAACTGGACTAGACATCATTTCTGCGATTTTCAATTCAGCCCAGTTAACAATCATTTTTGGTCCATTAGAGGCATTTTGTCGAAATTTGGACAGCTAGAGGCCTGGGAGCTAAGCCTTTCGTTTTGTAACCATATAATTTGGCTACTTACCAAACTGTTCAAATCGGTAGTGCCAGTTTTGTACAAGTCATGGACAATGCAACTAGAAGTGCTGCCGTATGCAATTCAGAAAGAACACGGGAATCTTATTCATGGAACAATGTATACTAACTGTTGCAGTCCTGGTTGGCGCATTCCGTTAATTCATACAATGCCGGGAGCCTCATCACTTTATCTAAGGTTTATGAATAATAACAAAAATCATATATTTTGAAATTTATATACAGTTCTTGATTCAATAACGGCCGTTTTCGGTTCTGGAAAAAAGCGGCCGTTATGAGGTAAACGGCCGTTATGGAATTAGTGCCCATCATGTTGTAAATTTCGGACAAATTGAAATAAAATGACTTATTTATGAGCCAGTCTTGTATTATAATCGTTAATTTCTGACACTTGCATTGAAATGCCTTATTTTTCAATACGTTAATCAAAAAACGGACGTTATGGAATAATCACTTTTTCGAGGAAAAAAGCGGCCGTTATAGGATAAACGGCCGTAATTAAATCGCCCCTTATGGAATCAAGGACTGTACACGGCTCTTATATCACGGGACGGTTTCCAATTTTTAAGCAATGTACACTTGTGTCCCTTTACTTGAATTTTGTCCCTTTATTTTAATTTTGTCTTTTAATTTTAATTTTGTCCTTTAATTTGAGGTTTTGAACCCTTTTTCGAAAAAATCCGTCCCTTAATTGGAATCTTTTTCGTAAAAGTGTCCCTCATACAGACATTTTTCCCTACGAGTTCCCAAAAACTCCTTCCCCTTGAGAGTTAAAGTAAACCTGTTTTAATATATCAACGCAAATTAATGATGAGGGTAACTACGTATATCATACAAGCCCTTTGCCCTTAAAGAAATGGTCGGCGATTAAGATTTCTCAAGAAAAAATTGGCGATAATTATGTTTTTCGCATCGAAATAAACGGAGTTGAGGAAATGCGAATCTCAAACGCAAAACCACAAGAGTATAAAAACGTGGCTTATTATGCATCGGATTTATGGCATGCTCCTGCTAAAGCTCTAATCAAAAATTTTAGCATCGAAACCAATTCCCTTTAATCTGTCGAACTTTTTATCTTCATTTTATTGTCAATAAATGATTTACAGGTAAAATTTACAATTATATTTAGTTTTGAAATTAACGCCGTATACTTGTTCTTCTTGATATTTCGAAATACTTTCGAGTTACGCAATTCTTATTTTCTATTATCTTTTCGTTTAAAAAATACGTAATTTCCAATACTTTCGAGTTACGTAATCAGTATTTTTCATTATCTTGTCGTCGCCTACGCAATTTTAATGATACGCCCACACAACTTACCGTTATGTTGGTAATATGACCCAAGACTTTCTCAAAATAACGGCACATCTGGTGTAAAATTTATACAGTATAAGTCCGCTCAACTGACTTTTACTTGTAAAATAGTTTTGTATTTCAATTCTAACTGAAAAACTCTCAGTAAATTTGTTTCAAAAAATTAACGAAATCAAATGCAGGTCAAGTGGCGAAAACGGCAAAAAACATATACCTCAGTTGTACCAAAAGTCGATTGTATGAAATCCACGTTTGACACAGCCGTGGTTGCTTTACAAATTGTTTCTACCATCCCGTTTAATTAAATTTCAGCCCCTTTATTACACCACTTAGTGTCTCAGCTAAAATGCGTTCCTATTTCTGAAAAAAAATCAGACCAGTATTTTCAATTAGAACAAAAGAGATTTTAGGAGTACAGAAATGAGACCCCCATATTTTATTATATTCTTTCCTGTGGTAAGGCCTTTACTGGATTGCACTTCGTCACCGTGTTGGGAAACTAACGCGCAAGGTCAATGTGTGTTATCAAGCAATAGAATATGGAGTGACAAAACTTATTTAGATATAAGAATCAAACATTCAGATTTACGCATATTTCAAGTACAACGCCGACCTTCTTAAATACCTGCATATTATTAGTTCAGCATTACTTTGAGGGACACTCCGGCATTTTTTAGGGGGAAGGAGTTTTTGGGAACCCGTAGGGGGAAATGCGTGTAAATAAACAGGCACTTAAAAATGCAGATTAATTCGCAATAATTCCAAAAAACTGGTAAAGCCAAGTTGTAGAGCTCGTCAAACTACGTCGATCTGACTATTCTGTTTAAAATCTCCATCGTACGCAAAAAACACCGTCAATCGAAATTTCTCGAAAAGTTGAGGGGGTCACCAATACCCGTTTTGCCCTACGAGGGCAATTATGCCTTAAATCGACGAAAAAACACGTTGCGTGTCTATTTACACGCACTTCCCTCTGGTAGTTAACCAGATAGGTGGTGTACATTGTTCAAAAATCTATACTACGAAAATTTTCATTTTCGAACATTAATCCCAAAAATATAACAATTACATTTTTTTTTAATTTATGTCTTGAATTTATCATTTTCGTATGATAAACCCAATAATGGAAGAAAAAAATTGATTTAACCTCTAGATATGCTGGTCCGCGGTTGGCCCAAAACCATGTCTTTATCCCCAATTATCACGTGACACAGTGACCCTGGGCAAAATGGGCAAAAATTTTAAAATTTATTTTTTCAAGCTGAAAAAAATTGTTCTAACACTTTTTTTTTCGAAAAATTGACCTGTCCAATTCTTTCCTTCTATTACTTGTAATTAACTACAACAGTCGATATTTTGTTTTGCTAAATGTTTCTAAACAAAACAGAACAATTCAAGGATCGTTAGAACGCGCTGATAACAAACAAACACAAAAACTAAAGGGAATGGTCCCCCAAAAAGTATTGGCATGCATACAACTTTGTATAAACATACACGGAAAATATTTCATAGGTCTCACATCTACACGGCAACAATTATTGATTATTTTTTATAACGTTTTTCATCTTATCGCCGAGAATTATTTTTTTTCTAAATCATAACTAAAAAATGTTTTGGACATTCTATAAAAGTGGTTGTTCTGGCGTCACATGTACGGCAACAATGCGAGTAACATTTCTATCGACGCTATTCGGAACCGAAAATGAAAATTCAGGGCACGGTTCGGAACCAAATTTACTGAAAATGATTTCAAATACACCCCCTGCAATGTTATCTTGTCACCCGTAATCTTGCATATTTTCTCGTTGGCTCCGTTATCTTGCAGATTTTTTTCGGCCAATTTTCCATGAATCCCTATCTTTACATGTATGTGTTAAGCCCTGCACTGTTTAACAAGATAATATCTTGCAAGATAATATCTTGCAGATGTCCCCGTTCGCTCGGTTATCTTGCAGATTTTTTCATGCGATAGTTGCAAGATAACAGCGCAGGGGGTGTTTTTTGCTCTAATATCACAATTGTTGTTTTAAAAAATACGTCTCCCCGAAAGCATAATTGCAAATAAATAGAATAAAAAACATGGAATTTTTACGGTATTCTACTCAGCGTTAAACATGAATTTACGCCGTTTTTCATTCTTATTTTCTAGTTTAACTAATAGTCAAAGGCGAGTTTGTTGCCGCACCTCAAAAACTCAAATATCGCCCTCTAGAATCTGCGGAAGAAAAGACGGCGGAAATTCATGTAAAACGCCGAGTGCAATAAACTCTAAAAAACGGTAAACATAAATGATACTGTCCTTATTGGGGTGAATTTGTCCATTTTTTGAATGTGGTAAAGATATGTTTCGCTGGAAAGTCCTTATTGGGATAAATCCTGGCTATCTGGAGCATCATCATGAGGTCTAAGGACTGTACAATTGAGGTTTTCGAAACGTTGAATAGGGACGAATCCGTTTGACCATACGGATCCAAATTGTTTACCCCAATGGAACACGGATACAGAACAATGGGAATACGAAGCAACACTCGGCACATGTAACATGATTACGGATAAAAGAACAGACACAAACGGTAACAAGTAGGTAAGACATTTACGACAAGAACTTNCCATCATTTGAATGTGGGATTCCGATCAGAATCCTACATTCAAATGTGGGGTATTGTCGGGAATACCACATTGTATATTCCGCAAAAAAGCGCGAAAAAAGTAATTATGGCCAAAATGCAATCACTCACAAAATCACAAAATCATAGAAATCACGGAAATCACAAAATCACAAATGTTTCAATCACAATCACGCGAAAATCACGCTGTGATTGGCAAAAACCGGCTAAAATCACAAAAGCCAAAAAAATTTTCAATCACAATCATGCAAAAATCACACGTGTGATTGTGTGATTTTTGTGATTGCATTTCGATCCCTAGGATAAATCCTGCCTATCTGGAGCATCATCATGGGGACTAAGGACTGTACAACTGAGGTTTTCGAAACGTTGAATAGGGACGAATCCGTTTGACCATACGGATCCAAATTGTTTACCCCAATGGAACACGGATACAGAACAATGGGAATACGAAGCAACACTCGGCACATGTAACATGATTACGGATAAAAGAACAGACACAAACGGTAACAAGTAGGTAAGACATTTACGACAAGAACTTGGCCACTATCTTAAACATGTTCAATAATTACCTTGTTTTTGCGGTTAACTGTACACCCTATGTAATTTGGTTGTGACAGATTGGTTTCATTCAATGTACTACAATAAACATGGCTGATTCGCGCTACCAATTTTGTGACCCAAAATTCTTTCTAAACGAATCTTAACTAATTTTATAAGCCAACCGCCCGAACGTTTTATAACCGTTAGACACATGTTGGGTAGTTAGTGACCCACTTTTTCCTTTAAATTTTAGCCGACAATACACTAAATAAATTAGCCTATTGGGCCATACCATATGGCCCATATGGCAAGTTCGGAATTAAACGATTTCTCAAATTTTGTATACAGTCGTAGAAGCGAGAACGTAACACTTTCACTTGTCAAAAACTGTTACGTTCTCGCGATTTTGTTACGTTCTAGCATCCACTTTTTTTTGGTCATTTTTGGTCTATTTCATACCAGGTAGAATTTTTTTACTCTGGGTTTGTTTTCCAAAAAAGCTAAATATACTGCATTTGGTAATACAGAGTAATTGTGTATCACTAATACTCAAAAAATGACGCGAAACGGGAGAAAAACTGTCGTGTTAAAGTTTAGCTGTATGTCGACTGTTGCCCAAAAAGTGTTACGTTATTGCGGGTTACGTTCCCGCAGCCACGACTGTACTTGTAATAAGGTTATTCCGCGTTGAAAATGAACCAGTTGGCTAACTGGTCACAATTAATTAATTTCAAATTGTTTTTTTCTCTAAACAGGCTCATTTTCAGCGCGGAATCATCTTAGGCTTAAAAACCAGAAAAGCAAGAAGCGCGTTATTATACCTTGTACTGTACAAAATAACAAAGATAAATGATTAGTTTAATAATTCGTTTCAGATTGATTTATTTCACATCCAACATAACTCTTTCGGAAATTACGGAAAGCGTGAATGGTATGGTGGTAAATAGCCAACCGAGTGTGACTGTACCGTTTGTCTGTACATATCCTGCCGACGTTTTGGCTACAGCCGACGGTATGGAAATTCAACTACCAGTTGACATTGCTGGCACAGCTAAGGTGTCTAAACCGACTTTATGATCAAGTTGATTCTTTTGAGCAAAGGGATGCCAGGTCAGAATTTGAAAAAGGCAGCTTGGACACCTAAAGAATAGCATCAGAAAGTATGGGGTCACTTGATGGCAGTATGGTCCTGGAGTACTTTTCCGACGAGTCTTTTACAACGAGACTGGTTGGTCAAAATACATTTATTGGTTCAACATTGTTTGCACAGGCGACATGGTCACTGGTACATCTTCAGGGTATCCTTGGGGTACGGTTGTAAACTTTTCTACACAATTTGTACTATCGTATGTGTTAACTTAAGGGGGAAGTGCATGTATATAAACACACCACTTGTTTTTTCGTCGATTTAAGGCATATGGAGGCCCCGTAGGGCAAAACGGGTATTGATGACCCCCCCTCAACTTTTCGAGAAAATTCGATTGACGGTGTTTTTTTGCGTAGGTTGGAGATTTCAAACAGCTCTCTATCAATTTCTGAATAGTCAGATCGACGTAGTTTGACGAGCTCTACTATTTGGCTTTACCAGTTTTTTTGAATTATTGCGAATTAATGTGATTTTTTTAAGTGCGTGTTTATTTACACGCATTTTCCCCCTACGGGTTCCTAAAAACTCCTTCCCCCTAAGAGTTAAAGGTCTAACAAACAAGAATACCCATTTTTTCTAATTGAACCCAATTTGGGTTCGCCCTATGTTAACAGTTAACGATTGACAATAAATACTATGGTAAATTCATACTTGGTATAATAAAAACATAAANAATTACGGAAAGCGTAAATGGTATGGTGGTAAATAGCCAACCGAGTGTGACTGTACCGTTTGTCTGTACATATCCTGCTGACGTTTTGGCTACAGCCGACGGTATGGAAATTCAACTACCAGTTGACATTGCTGGCACAGTTAAGGTGTCTAAACCGACTTTATGATCAAGTTGATTCTTTTGAGAAAAGGGATGCCAGTTTAGAATTTGAAAAAGGAAGCTTGGACACCTAAAGTATAGCATCAGAAAGTATGGGGTCACTTGATGGCAGTATGGTTCTGGAGTACTTTTCCGACGAGTCTTTTACAACGAGACTGGTTGGTCAAAATACATTTATTGGTTCAACATTGTTTGCACAGGCGACATGGTCACTGGTACATCTTCAGGGTATCCTTGGGGTACGGTTGTAAACTTTTCTACACAATTTGTACTATCGTATGTGTTAACTTAAGGGGGAAGTGCATGTATATAAACACACCACTTGTTTTTTCGTCGATCTAAGGCATATGGATAGGGGGTATTCCTAAATTTTTTCGAGCAAAATAAAGTGTTTAATATGATTCTTATAAGACATTCGTCCGTAAAAGCGAAAAAACCATAAAACTCTAGAATTATCTAAATCCCGTTACCAAACATTAGGCAAACATACTACTTGGTTCTATAACGCATTTGATATGGCCCATATAATATGGGTAATCGACCACGGCGAGTCTTATTTTTATACTTAGAGCTATCCAAAACCAACCGGTTAGGTAAATAACACCATTGTCCACTAGAATTTAAGGTTTTTTGGATCTAGTACATCAGCGCATTGCTCCGCACACGATCTTGTTTGCCTGTATGTAGAGCTTCGTTAGGCGATTAATTTGATATAATAAAACGACGTCGGAAGACACCGGCAAGAGGTGCCAAACCGCCTGGTAGATTCCGGTTAATTTTAAACGTCCCCAAAATACGTCAATATAGTGTTTATTCGAACCGCAAAACTACATTTAGTTCATATCCGAAAATTAATTAATCATAAATATATTAGTTAACCCGTGAACGCCCAAAAACTGGATCGTGATTTTCAGTATTATGCTCCTTAGCGCCACCACAGATTTGGTATATTTTCCAAAAACTACCATAAATTTCCCTTTATAATGGCGGTCATGCTGTTGAATTTTTGAAGTTATACTGAACCATTTTCGTGGTTAACCACGGTGAAAACCCTTATTTTACCGGTTTTCCTGAATTTTGGTTTGTTAAAATTACTCCAAAAATATTGTTGATGATCACATCAGAAACGCCTCAACTTTCTGAATACGTTAGTGTTTATCATTTCTTTTTACGATTCGTATTTACAAAATTAGAGCCTAAACCGTGAAAAATATTATGACCGTCCTATCTGGAACCGGTTATGTCCGAATAAGTTGGAATTTTGTAAGCGAGCTTAGAATACATATTGCTAAATTCACGTCCATTTTTAGAAGGATACGACTATTATTTTTATAGGTTGGTCATTTAGGAATACCCCCTACATATGGAGGCCCCGTAGGTCAAAACGAGTATTGCTGACCCCCCTTCAACTTTTCGAAAAAATTACATTGACGGTATTTTTTGCGTAGGTTGGAGATTTCAAACAGCTCTCTAGGGGGCCCTGGTCGCCCAAATTAATTTCTAAATAATCAGATCGACGTAGTTTGACGAGCTCTACAACTTGGCTGTACCAGTTTTTTGAATTATTGCGAATTATAGTGAATTTTTCAAGTGCGTGTTTATATACACACATTTTCCCCCTACGGGTTCCCAAAAAATCCTTCCGCCTGAGAGTTAAGCAAACCAAATTTATGAAAAACATCTCTATTAATTTTAAATTTTGAAAGCACAAAAAGGTTTAAAATGCATTGATAAACTGTACATTCACCGTTGCCTTTGCTTTCACCTTCACCTTTGAAACTAAAACTTTACTGTCACCTTAAGTTAAGGTCTTTAATTTCCTTAGTCACAAAATTGTGCTCCGTAATCAGCGTTTTTTACGCCGTATATATTTTACAACCCATTTAAAGATTCTATGTTCGAGATTGCACAGTGAGATCATCAACTTTAAATTCCCTTTCTGTCAAAATTGTATCTGAAAGTTGTTATGCAAACGTCATTCAAGCGCGATATTTATCAACGACAAAGTTATCATCAACACAATCACGATTTTCATACACTGCCTTCAGTTTTGATACCAGCGCAAGGAAGGGTTCCAAATGAAAAAGATAAGCATTTACATGTAAGGCTCATGATAACAGGCGGTTTATGGGTTTTATTAATTTTCGAAAATCAAAGCAAATTATGTTATCTTGGATACTCTAGGGGTATTTCTGACTCCACGTACGAGATAGAAAGTTATGAAAAACTGGAGAGTGAAATATTTGGAACCCGGGGTTTCAGTGATGATCAAGACTTAACATGTGACATTGAATTTTGCGTTATATCCAATACGGGAAGGTAGTGTATATAAACGATTCACATACACCCCTGCGCCGTTATCGGGTGAAACTTCTGACACAATTTGGCAGAGTTTTTCAGTTACCACTACGCCCTGCGCCGTTATCGCGTAAAAATTAAGTAATCGACCAGATTTTTTCTCGAAATTTGTACCCGATAACGGCGCACGGGTTGTAGGTTATTGAACCCGCTGCGTAATTGACTGTATTTTGAAACTCTAAAACATGCATCTGATGGAAACAGTCTTATGGTACACAACCTAGCCGCTTGAAGTAACAGTCATTTTTCTGCCCACGCACTACTCGCTTTAAGTAACAGTTCCGCTAAAGTAATTTTTTGTTCCAAATAAAAAAAATGTGTTAATTTTTTTAGGTTTCCTTTGACCAGGAAGGCAGGGTTATTATTTTAAGCACCTAGTGCTTAGGGGGGAAACTTGATTGTCACTTGAAGCAGGTAGGTGGTGTATATGACTTTGTAGACTACAAATTCACACCGTCTTCAATTTAGTGACTGTGATGCTTCGATTGCTCAAACGGACGCCAATTGTCCAAGCAGCAACTGGATGAACTATGTTTCGGGATTCAATTAATCGGAAAACAAGCATAGCAACGTATAATAGCTTATTATAGACTGTGTAAGCTATTATCGGTTTGATTGTACTTGACCGATTTCCGTATACAGTGAGAGAAAGGTAAATAATTGCGTGGTTGGTAGAATATGTAACAGCCGAGTTTTATGAAAATGAACCAGTTAGATTCTCAT